>VYXD01004382.1:1388521-1510043 GCA_013397195.1 Hylia prasina | reverse complement strand
CGGAGGCATCGCGCGTCCCTGCCTGCCTGACCCGGCGCGGGCTCCCAGGTGCTCGGGAGCGCGGCCCGGATGCTGGGACCCCTCACTCTCCCCCGTCCCTACTCCTGGCCCCGCGCAGCGCGGCGTGGAAGTGTCGGTGCTCGGCCAGGTCTGTGGCGAAAGGGGAATCGAGAAGCCGCGGGTGCGGGCTGAGCGGGTCCGTCGGTGCGCCCGCATCCTGGGTGCGGCCCCGCGCCCTTGGGCTGCCAGAGAGGGACCGGGGCGGGTGGGTGGAATAGGATTTTGTCTTTTTCGGTTGTCCCATTTTTCATTCAAAGGAGAAACTTCATCACATATAGCGAGAAGCTTACAAACTCGCACTCCTGTGATGATCGCAATAGCAAAGCATCCCTGTCTGGCCTTGCGCTGTCTTGATTTAATTTCTCTTGGGGCTGTGCTGGAGGCGGAAAGCGTTGGGTCAAGGCGGTTGTTACTCTCAACCACTGTTCTCTGGAGTGTGGTCCTGTTTGCCGCAGAGATGGAAAGTATTTCCTCCACTGAACATGCACGTTGCTTCAAAGTTGAAGGAAAACTACTTACAGTGTTAAAGGTCTTTTCTGTCAAAATGATTCCAAGTCAGAGGCCCGCTTGCCAAAAAAAAACCAAAACAAAAAAACCCAAAAAAACCTCTGGGTTAGGTGTGTCCCATGCGCATCTGTTCTTTTACAGCCTGGTGAGCTGAGTGATACCTTTTTGTTTTACTTTTAGTGTTGTCAGCAATTGTCTCTGTCCATAGAAAGCTGAAAGGTTTGTATAAAGAAAGCAAGTATAATTAAATCCCATAAAAATAAGAATATAAGCGAACTACATAAGGCTTGGACCAATAAAGGTCAGATGCGATTGAATGTATGCTTCTTCTCTAAATCTATGGAGAAGAGTCTTTTCATAGAGTATTAAAAGGTCAGGATCATCATGCTGCATCACTGATGCTGTTAAATTCACTGTTCTTGCTGCACCTCTGAGTGTGTACATGCATAATAGAGTATGGGCAAATACTGCTATGCTTGTCTCCTTGGGTTGGAAAGTTTCGGCTCTAGTGTGAGGATGAGACCTGCATGGCAATCAGGGGAGGAGAGCAGAGCCTGGGAGCACTGCATTGGGGTAAGAGCTCCTGGAAGTTTATTCCTTACGGCACTGCATGAACAGGAAGGCTCCTTGAGCTGCTGGCACGCTGCAGACTGCTTGCTGCAGCAGAGAACACGAAACACATCGGGAAACATTAAAAATACACCGCTTCTATTTAATCAGACCAGTACAGCCCCGGCCTCTCCCCTCACTAATTGCCTGCAGTCGCATCCCTCTGTTAGTGGTGCAGCTCATGGCCTTTTCTCCCCATAGGCTTCCCCATAGGACGAGGAGCTTGTGGGCTGCGCATCAGGAGCTCATCCCATGGGAGCTGCTGCGGTGGGCAGGTTTCGCCTCGAGGAGGAGCAGCGGGGGAGGAGGGGCACAGGGTGTGGCACCCAGCCCCAGCCTCCCCCTGCGCCTCAGCCTTGGCGGCTGGGCAGGGCTGTGCCTGACTGCTGGAGAGCTGCACCAAAACTGGAGAGGGCTGGTTTGGGTTGGGGTTTTGTTCTCTCTTCCGAGAAGGAGCAAGTGAAGGTGAAGCTACAACTTATGTAATTTTTCATCTAATCAGGGTGAAATCTGTTCTTGTCTGTAGTGGAAACCTGCTGAATATTTAGTCTTTGATGAGAAAGAATTGTTATTCTTTCTCATCAAAGAGATTTTTCTTTAAAATCCAGGAAGGGATAGGTGATAGTAGATTCGTCCCACAGCAATGTGGTCGCACCTTATGTTTGTTATATTTGTTGTTTGATGCATGATTGTGACTTCCATGGGGGTTATGCATGGTTGTTTTCTTAAAATATGTAAAATGTCACTTCTTTGTATTTCAGGCATGATCTTGAGTTAACAGAAAGTTCTTGAAATGTGTTAAATGTGTTATTCACGGTGGGTGACATTCAGACTTGTTTCATGGAAGTCTCATGTACCAGTAAATGACTGCTTGTTGTCTGAGGGAAAACGTCAAACCATTTATAAGTGGTTATAAAAGACTTCTTGTCTCCCGTGAGATGAAGCATCAGCTTTTTCTCTTGAGCTATGGCATTTTCAACACAAAAGCGTGAAACTATGTGACTTAGTCACATCAAAATACATCCTTGGGTGAGAATCTGTGTGTGTTTGGTGCATGTTCCGTATATGTTGGGCTTGGAAAACCAAGGGTCGGTCCATGCAGGGAGGGATGTTGTGAATCTGCAGGATTGTGGGGTTTTGATGTGTATAGCATGGCCCTAGGATTTTGTGGTTTGGCATACTAGTTATCACATTTTTACAGGAAATATGTTATGACTGCAGTGTTTGAATGTTCAAAGTGTTTTGTTCAGACAAAATTTCTCTCTAGTCAAGTGAGTATAAATGCATGCATATAACTGAAAAATATGATTGCTGTCAACTAAGCTGAAAATTAGACTGAAAAAGTGTTTATTCTGGATGACGGATTGTTTTTATTTGGTACAAAAGGTGGAGAGTATAAGAGTGTTACCCAGAACTAGAGTTAAATAAGCATCACTAAGCAGTTTGAGTCAGTAGCGTAAAAGAAGTCCTTAAAAGAGATGAACCACTGGAAGAATGGTAAATTAACTAGCTTTTGTAGCATGTTTCTCTAAATTTTCAATCTCCAGTGTTAGCCATTTGTAATGGCTGGGGAAAGGTCCAAGTCTAAATGTATATATGGACACATAGCACTGCCTCTCTCAGTAGCTGGCTTGAAACAGCCAAAGAGAAAGGCTTGTTTTCTTTGGGAAGATCTCCATTTCTTAAAGGGAACAGCCCAGGTTCCCTTGAAGAGAAGAGCATAAGCACTTTCCTTGGCTTCGGTAAGAGAAAACCTACAGGCCCTTTGCTCCCTCCCCTGCCACTCTCAATCGTTGTCACCGTCACCATCAGTGCAGAGGAAGCTCACGAGGATTGCTGAGGACTGAGTACCTCTGGAAAAGCAGAAATGGGTCAGTATTTGGGACAACTGAGTTAATCTGAGACAGTGTGCTGTATAGACAGCAAAATCAGTATCTCCTGCACTCTTCCTGAGTAATTGATATAATGCAATTTGAGTAATTGTCAGCTTTTTGTCTCTGGAGGAAAATGAAATCTTTAAATTTTACTTGGTCTTTGTATCAGCAGAGCTGGCTGTTCTTGTATAAAGTGGATAAAAGCGAAAAGGAAATTATAATCTATTAAATCATGAATCTGTTTGCATCCTATGGGATGCAGTACATGAAAGTATTACATAAATGAAAGTTTAAAAAGTACACAGAACAAAAGAAAAATTGGGGGGGGGGAAGGTTTTCTACATAGACCTCTTCAATTTTTACCCTTTCCTTTATAGATTCTGGAAATACTTTGTGTGTCACAAACAGAGAATGCTTTTCAGTGGCTTCACTGTCTATCAAAACTGATCTGTTGGCAAGCTGAGAAACAAAAGAAGTACTGAAATCTGCATGAGAATCACCCACCAGATGTTTGATCCCACTGAGAAAAGTCTTTCAGTTTAGAGGGTTAAAGAAGAATGTGGAAACTGGGGGCTCAGAGCATGTGTCAGGGATAAAGGGCTAGAATAAATGGAAAGCATATGTGAATATTAAAAAAAATATTTTCGGGAAGGGGAAGGGAATGTGAAGAGAAAAAATCAGGATACAATTTTGGATACCTGCTCATGTGTGTGTATTTGTATGAAACAGATGTCTATTGGCAAATGGGACAGGAGGAAGCAGTCCCAGCACTGCTTCGTTAGGTGAGACGTGGGAGCAGAAAGCTCCTGCATGGAATAGAGAATGGTTGATGATTCTAGTTTTGGGCTATGTTAAAATTGGGACTACCAAGGTGTAGCATGTGCCCATTGCCTGGCTTTTACTGCAGCCTTTTTCCCAAAACAGGGGTTGGATTCTGTTCCCAGATAGGCTGCAGGTAGCAAGTGAGGGAATAATTTGAGGTGGCAAGAGCTGACCATGGTGGGCTTCTGTTTGGAGCCCTGTTGATGAGCGGTGGGATGTTCATGGGAGAGAGGTAAGGCAAACACCTGGTCCTGGCCCATGTCAGACCAGAGCAAGCTGCACACTTATGCCTGTGGTTTTCTTCTGCTCTGTAGTTGTGTCCTATCCTCCAGTCAGGCTCTTGCCTATGGCTCTCCCTGCATGTCTTCTTTCCCTGCCTGCAGTCACTAGCTGGGTCCCCATGTCTTTGCGCTCCTTGGTAGAATCCCTGCTGGAACCCAATTCTCTGGCACCCTCCATTCTTCCCATCACCCAAGAAAGTGGTCAAGTACCTGTCCTGCTTCTCCTGCTCCTCCTCATTTCCTTCGTAGTCCTCATCCTCAGAGCTCCATCCCTTGCAGTGGCTCAGTCACAGCATTCTCCACCTCCCTGGAGGAGGTGAGTACATCCTGGGAGACAGCCATGTGCTGGGGTGCACCAGCAGCCCTTTCCCTGGTGGCAGGAGGTGACACTGCTCGTGGCAGCCAGGGAACCTGACACTGCTGGTGGCAGTGGAGCAGGAGGACTCCCTGGTGGTGGAGGTCACTTCGTTTAGTCCTTATGAATCTGAGGGCAATTACATGTAACACCTCCAGTTTCCTAGGATGTACTGGCTGCAAACAAAATCTTGTTTAATAAGCCAGCAAATGTAAACAGGCTGTGAAGAACAGAAGAAGAAGGAGAAGAAGAAAAAAAAACAAAACAACCCAGCTCCTCCAGACCTAGGAAACATATGTTTATACAAACTGAGAGACCTGTTCTTGCACCCTGACTCACGTCGGGGAGTATCTTAATCTGCCACTCTTCCCACAGAAATTGGTAAGCTTGGCTGTGAAGCAGGGCTCCGTTTGGTTTAGACGGATGTATCAAAATCTGACCCAGCCAAATCGTGGCTTAGGTCAGGGAGCTGTAATCTTTCTAAGGACCCTGGAAATGATTACTTCACCAGGTGCTCTGTATTTATGACGTTTTTCTTTCAATTAAATTACTCTGTTGCAGAGCAACTGTTGGGGCAGACAGAGCTTAGCCCCTCTGCTCCCAGCATGATGTGATTGCTGAAGGTCACAGATGCACTTGAATCCATACATGGATGTATGCAGAGAAAACATCACTGCTTGCCTATGAGAATTATTTGTAGCAAGAAATCTGGTAGCTCTACTCTGTTCCTAGTAGCAGTTCCTAACCTTGCATACCAGTAAATATGAGGTTTGATAAAGGTAAAGACAGTGGGTGATGTATAATAGTGTGTGCTCAGGAAAGCAGGGTTTTTTACTTTGGCCAGATAGTCTTGATAGTCCAGGCACTGGTTTCACAGAGCCCTTTGTGTGGGGCATCTGGCACAGGCTCTGGCCAGGGAGGTTGGGGAGTGATGTGCAGCTGCCTTTTTGGAGGTCAGCATGTCACTTTGTCTTGAAGCAGGTCTCACTTCCACTTGAGGGGCTGTTCCAAGGCACAGTGGTTTCTTGTAGGCAGGTTTCTTTATTGATCATTTTTTAATGATTGCACAGTCTGCTGACACCACCAGTGGATTGGTGTGGCTGACACACTGGAGGGAAGGCATTCAGAGGGACCTTGACCCTCTTGAGAGGCTTGAGATGTGGGCCCATGTGAACTTCTTGAAGTTCAGCAAGGTCAAGTTCAGGGCCCTGTACATGGGCCAGGACAAACCAAGCTCAAATACAGGCTGAGAGATGGATTGAGAGCAGCCCTGAGGAGAAATACTTGGGGGTGTTTGTGGACGAGAAGCTCAACATGACTCAGCAAGGCATGCTCACAGCCCAGAAAGCCAACAGCATCCTGGGCTCCATCAAAAGCAGTGTGGCCAGCCACCTGAGGGATGTGGTTCTCTACTCTGTTCTCACAAGACCTTACCTGGACTATTGCTTCCACCTGTGGGACCCCAGCACAGGAAAAGTGTAGATCTGTTGGAGCAGATACAGAGGAGAGCCACAAATGTGATCAGAGAGCTGGAGCACCTCTGCTATGAAGACAGACTAAAAGAGTTGGGGTTTTTCAGACTGGAGCAGGGAAGGCTCTGGGAAGACCTGCTCTGGGAAGACTGCATTGGGGCATTTCAGTTAAAAGGGGCTTACAGAAAAGATGGAGAGACTTTTTACATGAGCATGTAGTAATAGGACAAGGTGATCTAGCCAGGTTCTCTAGAGTAAAGTTGTGGATGCCCCATCCCTGAAAGTGTAGAATATACTGAGTTGGAAGGGCCCCATCAGGGATCATAATGTCCAACTCCTGTGCAGAACACCCCAAGATCCACACCATGTGCCTGAAAGTATTGCCAAAGGCCAGGTGTTCAAGGCCAGGATGGATGGGGCTTTAAGCAACCTGGTCTAGTGGAAGGTGTCCCTGTCCATGTCAGGGATGTTGGTACTTGGTGAGTTTTAAGGTCCCTTCCAACCTAAACTACTCTAGGATAATGGCAGTATGTGGCTACTTTAGTTGTGTGTCTCACTAGGCTAGTCCTGTTATAAAATCTCAAGAACAGCCCTGGAAGGAGGAGCCCAGCTGTGGGGTTGAAAGGTGAAGTGAGATGAAAAGGGTTTTTTTTTAAACCTTGGAATTTGTCTTTTTCATTTCTTCTGTCTTTCCCATTTAGATCATTCCAGAAGACTAAGGTTTTGGTCAATTATATGTGCTTAAAGAGAAACACTGTAATGTAGTTTCCACTGTACTGGAGCATTATTCTTGTACAGCTGGAGCTGGCAGCCTTTCATTCCCGTACCACCTCCTTTTTTTCTCCTAAAAATAGCAGCACACTACAGCAGTATTACAGGAGAGGCAGAAGAACGTTTCCTGAGCAACAATTTTTGCCGGATAGTGGTTGAGGTAGCATCAAGAGCAGATTTGGGGGAAGTTGGAGGAAGATATAAATAGGAACAGAACAAAATGGGACAGAGGCAAAATTGGTACTTAGAGGATGAAGCTGGTCAGTGAAAAGCCTGTGGATGGTGATGTTCACTGGTCTGTGTAACAGGCTGCCTGGGGAATTGGGAGAAACCTCAGCACTTGAATCATTTAGGAGTTGTCGAGACAGAGCACTTGGCAGCACTGTATGGGTAACAAACTCACGGTGCAGATAGGAGGCGTGGGTGACATGACCTAATTTCCATCTCTGATTTCTATGATTTATTAAAGAGTTTTGCAGACTTTTTCTTAGCAGGCTTAGACCTGGAATTTGAAGCATGGCAGTTAGAAGGATCCTTTTGTACTGCGCCAGCACACTGTTGGGATTTCATCAGTTACTTGCAGGGGTAGTGTGCTAAGTGCAGCAAACAGTGGCTGAGGACAAAGCTCTATGCCAGCTTGGATCTGGTATTGACACTGGTTTGCTTTCTGTGTTCAGACCTGCTCTCAGTGCCACTACTTGTATTTGTGGATTATAATCATGGGCTATAGCAGATATTTTGGAAAAAATAAAACATAAAACCCACCACCCACAGCCACTTCTCATGCCACCCTGTTTAATGACACTCTCAAGAAATAGAGAACGGCTGATTTGCCTCACTGTTCTGATCTCAGGAATCCCTTCATGCCTGGGTTGGAGAAGCAGAGCAAGCAGACAATGCTTCTGCCCTCACTGGTTTTCCAAGACAAGGAGAAAAGACAGCGCCCACTTCCTTCATCAATTTATTTAAATATATTCAGGCAGGCTTTCTGTCTACATGAACAATGTACCTACTTTTATTTGCACAAACTAAATATGCCACACAATTATTGTGCTAGTGAAATGCTGATATAACTAATTTACTTGAAATCTAAACTAAAGATACTTGAAAAGCCAACCTTAAGTTTCTAAGTGTTAGTGTTATTTCTGATCTGTTACCTGTTAACCACAGTTCTTGTGAAGCTCAACCACGCAGAATTTCATACTTAAGGTTTGAAAGTATTCTACCCTCATCTGCTGCTTCTGTGACTTAGATTTCTTGACTTACTCTTTATTGTGTGAACCTGAAACTGTTTTTCTTACACTTGCATCATATATAAGCTAGGAATATTTTTCTGTGTAGCTTCTCTGCCAACATGATAATGCAGAACAGTAAAGCCAGTCCTTTTCTCAGCCGTAGGGGACAGTGATTGAATTAAAGATGCAGAGCTGAAGAATAAAGAAAAAGTTCCTTCTTTTTAAATTTTACCAACTTCCCATTGCTGTGCTGTAGGAATGGACTTAAAATGTCTTTTTTCAGTACAGGGCAAACTGCATGGTTTTGGGGTTACCCACAGGGGCAAAATGGTTACACTGACCAGAAGCATGCCAGCAGCTTCTGTAACAGGAGTGTCTGTATGAAAGCAAACTCTTTGCCTGGCTTTGGACTCCCTCCCTCCAAGCTCCAGTGTTGTTTTTACCTATTTTCTTTGCAGATGCTCTCACATGTATTTTCCCCATCCCTTATTGTTCTGAATCGCCTTGCCTCACCCCAGTACAAGTTTGGTTATTGCAATTTATTTTCCTGTTTCCCCGTGTCCTGCATTTTACCATCATATAAAGTGCCCCTTTCTAACTCTAGCCAATGTTTCTTCTATCTAAAAGCAAAATAGCTGGTATGAAAAAAGGTGCCCCCATGACCTTCTGATCCTATGATGTTACTTTGAAGAACAATGTCAGTGTGTTATGCCTCCTTCTTTTACCCAGTCTCTGGAAATCAATATGACTGTTTGGTATTTCCATAGATTTGTAAGAAATCTTGCTGTGTTTTTGTTGGTTTTTTTTTTTTCCCTAAGTAAAAAAAGTGTTAGCATGCACTAGAAGATGTGGCAACAAAACATGATGTTAAAAACTTTTTAATTGCATAAGAAAATACCCATCACTCTCTAGCTTATGAGCAGTTATAAAGGGATAAAACAGATACTTTAACTACATTACAGCATTATGTACTTTACTGAAAATGCTTTGCCACCTTTCTTTTAAGGCATGCCAAGGTTATCATTGTTCCTAACCTGCAGAACTGTGAGTGTGCTTCCTTGATAGTGTCCTCTGTGCCTGGAATGTTGTTGTAAAAAGAAAAAGCTCTGCAGGATAGTATTTGGCAAACAGATCAAGGTCTCAGCCAAGGAAATACATTGTCTGTTAATTTTCTAAACAAAACTAGCTCAGCTGAAGGCATGTGTTTTGTATCTGGTTTCCGCTGGCTGTATTTTGATTTTGTAAAGTAGATGTGATATGCAATTATTTCTGCAAACGTGACGTTGTTTAAAAAACATTAGTTGTTAAATATTTCTTAATTAAATGTTGGCTGCTGAGCCTGAAAGAAACTGTCCAGAAATTCTGAAGGACTAGCACAAACATTAACAAGAGTCTGAATAAGAGTTTACATAATGAACAGAATTATTTCCTACTTAAAAACATACTGGAGATATGAGCTGAGCAGAACTCTTTGACTAATCATTTTTAAGCTAACCATCTTTACATTTCCAGGCAAGGAATCCTGCTTTCTGCTGGCATTTGGTCTTCATTTTAAGACCTTGGATAGCCTACTCTTAACCTACTATTCTGAAGTTGTAATGTATAGAAACCCCCTTTTATTAACTAGGTGGAAATTTTTAGAATTTTATTTCTTTCTCAACTCTGGTAGGACACACAATGAGGAAACTATTGATCACTAATGCTAGAGGGGTACAAAATTGTGACATAAGAGTAATATATAGCATTGCTTAAGATCACAGTTCTGCAAAATGCATGGTATCTTCCAGAATTGGGGTGATGAGGCATGATGACAAGTGCATTCCTTTAGAAAAGGGTAATTCCTTGAAAACTCAATGTGACCTTGGAGTATTTCAGACTGACAGAATAAGCTGAATTGGCAGGGACCTTCAAGGATCTTCAAGTCCGATTCCTGGCCCTGCACAGGACACCCCAATCGTCACACCATGTCCCCGAGAGTATTGTCCAAACACTCCTTGAACTCTGCCAGGCTTAGTGCTGTGACCACTTACTTCCCTGGTAAGCCTGTTCCAGTGCCCAACCACCCTCTGGGTGAACCTTTTTCTGATATCTAACCAAAACTTCCCCTGACACAACTTCAGGCCATTCCCTTGGGTCCCATCACTGGCAAATGAAGTAGTGACTGGAAACAGGTAAAGTTTTCATTCAATTACAAGTAAAAAGCTCCTCAGACTCCTTAGTCCTCCCTGTCAGAGCAACAAGTGCAGAACACACAGTTCTTTCCAGGTGCAGATAAAGGCCTCAGCTTCCTTTCTGTCACCTTCCTTGCAAACCACAGCATTTCTTATCAGTGGGCCTGCCCAGGGTCCTCCCCAGCTTTGGAAAACAAAAGGTAGGAGGTAGCAGTGGGGACAAGGACGAGGTCCTGGCCCCTCCTGGCTGTTGTGCTTGGGAGGAGCAGGACTTCACCCTGTGGTGCTGCAGGACGTGGCTTCCCCTTGGCAAGGGTGTTCTGTCGTAGCTCCTGGGCTGGTGACTGACTGACTGCTCTGCTTGGTCTTTTGTCGTAGGTGCCGCCAAGATGAATAATTCAGATTGTCAGGTGAAAATTTAAATTGCATCAGTCACACCTCTTCTAGAGTTATCCTGTGATTAAAAATGACAAACGGGTTTCAATGAAACACTGTTTTCATGTTCTCCTAACCTCTCAACACGTACGTATTTGAAGCTTAAGAGTGTCACACGCACTCTTCAAAATGTATCTCTAAAATTATATGTTTTATGTAAGGAGGGAGAAAAGTTTCACCTATAGAAAGAGAACTGAAAGTGTATCCATTTTCACTTAAAATATTGATCTTTCTTGCCTTGCTGCTAGGAACAAGCCATAGCTGTTCAGGCTTTGAATTTCTGCACCTGTCTGGCATGATCCCTTTGCTGAGAAGTGATGCTTTTAGACTTGACAAAACCTGAATGATGAATCTGGTAGCCTACCAAAATAGCTGATAAATCCTGCACAGTTATTGAAATCCATTTAATTTTAAATTGTTAACCTCAAGCAGTAGTGTAACATGGAAAACCAATGCATTCCTTTCCTGAAGGTGCCCCACTTTTTTTAAATGGCTGATAACTTCCAGCAAGCTTGCAGCCTCCTCCCCTGTGAAACCAGCCTGCAGTTTCATAAACGTGAAGGCTGCACCTTGGCACTCAATTTTACTCTGCCATGTGAGGCAAAAAGCAAAACCAAAGCATGTTGTAACTCCTGAACATGCTAAAGGAGACACTGGGGTGGCTGATCCCAAACATCCCTGAGTCTTCATCAGCAGGCTACAGGCTGTGGGCTGTCAGGATTGCCAGCTGGCACTTAGCAATCGTACTATGAATGGATCCTGCTTGCAGTTTTCAGTGATGGTGCTTCAGCAGTCAAGCAGATGTTGCCCTAGTCTGTAACAGATAGTATTTGGAGATATGGACTCCTGGGTTTTGGAGTGCAGAGTTGCAGAGCTCTGAGATTGAGGATGATGTACGTGTCTCTCCAGCCTTCAGGTTTGGGCTGGGGGGAACTCTGTGGGCTCAGAGGCTCAGCAGGTGTCCCAGACATTTGGGGTTCACAAAAATAACAGCATTTTGTGGCTGTTTGGGGGCGTTTTCTTGTACTGCATCTGAAGGGCTTGTGAATGATGGGTCTTGTGAACCCCATGCTGTGTGTCCACTGTCTGTTACACTGCCTTCACCTGCTTTGTTCAGCTTCCTCAGGGTCTTGTTGTCACATTACCAAAAAACACAGCATTTGCTTCAGACATCTTCTCCCTTTTTCAACTGTGAAGCCAGTAATTTTCTTATAAAATATCAAGTCCTCTTGAAACACTGCAAGAATAGTACCAGACGGAAATGTTGTCAACCAGCTCTGCTGTTCAAGTAATCTCTTCCATGGATGTGAAAAACACGTTTTCAAGATTGAAGTGCTAACCCCAATTTACTGTTGCAATCTAAAGTAGGGTATTAGGCCTTTCGTTATTTTAATTCAGGCTCCTGTTTAAACTCTGGGCTTGAATCAAACAGCTTTGTAAATGCTGTTGGTTATACAGCAATTTTATTATATTTTTCATACAAAATGTATAAACACATGCAGTTCTTATGAATCAGTTTTCAAGCTCTTTGCATTCCAGCTATTGGCACTATAAAAATGCATTAGTTTAATTGTTAAGATAATACTACTTGGCCATTTAATTTCCCTGGTTAAAGATGAGACAGACTGTACATGAATGGAAGGTTTTTAGCCAAAAACCTGTAAGGGTAAGAGGCTTTAGTTCTAGTCCATGGTCTTGGAAATGGGAAAAAGAGCTTTTTAAGGACTACTTAGAAATAAATTATGGATATTGGTGCCATCTCTTAGTGTGGCAGCTGGAAAGTTTAATTATAGGCTGGGAAGTCAGTTAGGGATTAAGGAAAGTGGTAGCAGAAGGGGTGAATGTTAATGACAGCTGTTTGCTGTAGGCTTCAGTGAGGCAAAAAACATATACAGCATAAGCATAGGGACAAACATATGCTGGCTTTGAAAAAACTCCAGGCCTTTGTGCCTTGGCACGTGGCACTAGTTTGTGTGAATTCATTTTACCATCTCGCACATGTGGAGAGGGGAAAAATTCTTTCTTTCAGTTTCAGAGTCCTCAGCAGAGGGGAGCTTGTGTTTGCAGTGGGAAAACAGCACCTGGGAGGGGGATAAATATAAACTGGGAGAGAAGCATGTACAGGTATCCTCATTAGGAGAGTGGAATTGGCCTGAGAGAAGGGGATCCATACAATGAAGTGTTCAGGCTGAGGCCCTGACATCCACATGCCTTGCATGGGCTTTGCTCTTGTCCCAAGCAGCGCTCTGCCTGTGCCTGCAAAGACCTGTGAACTAAAACAAGTTACAAAACCCATGGCACAGAGTGTAGGGGTTGTAAGCACATTGTACCTTGTGCTGCAGACCCACACATGTGCAGTTTGAAGGAAACTCCAAATCCTTTTGCATCTGAAAGTGATACACTGGGAAATAGTTCTGCATCTGCTCAGGGTACCTACCCATAAATCCTGTTGTGCAGATCAGGCACCGCTGCTGAGGTTAGAAACAGTGCAAAGGGCAAGGATAACTACAGCCAACACAGTGCTAAGGCTGAATCAGTCTTCCTGTTCTGTCATTTTCCTACATACTCAGTTTAGGTTTTTTCATTCAAGTACATTCAGTCTGTTCTGAAAATAGGTAAATAGCTTTTTTTTATTATTTATTCTATGGCACAGGTTTTTCACTATATGAATTTTATTTGAATGAAGAGGAGTTGGAAGGGATATGTGCTATACTTAAGCTTGCCAGGTGCATACATGACTTACCAAGTCTGCTTTCTAACAAAAAACTGCTTTCTGCAGTAACCAGATGTCATCCTCTCAGAGGATGATAACATAAGCCATCTTTTGGAAAAAACAAAAACCCTCCAAAAAATTATCAAACCCCCCCCCAACCCAAGAAACAAACTCCCAAAGGCAACCCAAAAAACCCAAAAAGCCCTCAAAACGCAACCCAAAAAACCCAAAAAGCCCTCAAAACACAACCCAAAATTCCAGCCTTTTTGTTATGAAGGGTGTTTGAAACGGGTGTGCACTCATGGATTGTTGGTGTTTTGACTCTTAGAGAAGTTTGGATTTATCTTTCTTGTATGTGAGTTTTAAAATTGCCTTCAATTCAGCTGTAGTAGTAGACCTGCTGTACCTTACAGACTGCTATGGCCACAGTATTAGAGGAATAAACTCAGAGAATCATCTTCTCCATTAAAATTGAACTAATTTGAATATGTGCATTATTTATGATAGATTTCATAGATTTATAGCTGTACATGATCTTCCTTGAAAGTTGCCATGCACAAAAATGTATTTAGTTTAATGAGCTGCAAACCTGTGTCCTATGAGACTTCTGGGTGTTACAACACTGAGGTTGTTGTGGAAATAATTCAGCCTGTCTGCACTTAATTGGATGTGACCAACCATAATGAATGTATGGTTGTGGTGTATAGGGTGGTACAGCCGAGTGCTTGAAAAATAACAAAATAATCTTCATAAAAATTGGACGCTTGCCAGTTTTGGTTACAGCTGCAGCTGGGTGGTCGAGTGAAGGGGGTGATGGTATCTTCTGTCCTTGCTGGCTTGAGTGGGTGCTGGGTGGGTGCAGTGGCACATAAGGGGTTGTGGTCTCCCTCTCTGGCCCAGCTGCTTCCCACTCACTGAGGAGGGACAAAGGTATTTACACCTCTTGTTCTTGGAGAGCTTACAGCCCATGGGAAGCTGTGTGGTGTTGGACAGAAAGCGCTTCATATGCTATTTAAAATGCTGGACAAGAATTCACAGCAGGCATTTCCTGTCATCTGAAGTGTGAGCAGAGGAAGAGGAAAAAGGAAAAAACCCTAATAAAATGCATCTCACTTTAGGGGTGGCGAAGCTGCATACTTGAGCCTGTGTCACTTGAGGTTATGTCAGTGCAGGTCAAGAGATGTGCGGAACTGCAGATGAAATAATAAGAAATAAAAAGAATCCTTGTCTTTTTGAAGGTAGCACACTTCTACAAGACTGTAAAAGATTATATATGGGGTGAAACAGGGAACAACCTCAAATGTGTGTGTTTTGGAAGTTGTGCCCTTTATTTTGCATGTGAGCAGGAGAATAAATCTCCAACTTAGTCTGCAGGCTACTGTGGTTTTCTGGGTAGTTTCAGGGGTTTTTTTGTTTTTTTTTTTGTTTTTGTTTTTTTTTTCTCTCTAGTTGCTCCTTCTCCTCTCCTCACCCTGCCCCTCCCACCCCGCCTTGGAAAACCCATTAATTGCAGCTGTAATTCTGAGGCTTAGATGTAGTTCTGGGCACACATGACCCTGCCATGTTCCTGGTCTTATTTACTACTAATGGATTAGACAAAAAAGAAAGTCTCAGAACCCCACCCTGAAATATTGCAAGCTGCTTTGCTTCTTAAGAACTCCTAAATATCCAAGCCCACACTTGCATCCACTTAAGCCAGCTTGAACTAGCTTCTCTGCAAGTTTTCAGTTGTCTGAGTGCCAGCCATTGTCTAGCACTTGGTTGGAATGAAGCAGTATCCTATATTGGCCTGTCAGCCCTTTCTTGGCTTCAGGTCCCCAAGGCACATTTGCTGTCAGTACCAAAGGTAGGAAGAGAAGGTCTCCTTGGTAGCATAATGTAGGCTGGGGTTTTGCTCCCTCTTGAGAAACCAGTATCAAAATTGTTCTTTGAATGCATGTTTAAAGGAATGAGTCTCAATCTCTTGATTTTTCCGTTTTTTCATTGGTGAGGCAGAGCATGTAGTTCATTTCCTGAGCATATTGTGATGCCCAGATTAACCTGAAATTGCAGTCTTTCCTCACCATTTAACTTTTGGTTCAGTAAGGGTTGAGGCAAACATTTGCCAGCATACTGAGAGGAGCCTGACACTTCTGTTGCAAATAGCTTTTCCCCAAAAGCGCTGCTTGCACTGGAACAGTTTGGGCTCTGGCTTGCAGCCATGGGTTCACCTAAGCATGTTACACGAAGTGACAGGTAGACAGAGGTAATACATATTTTAATGTGCTTGACTCAGCTAGAGACCATAAAATGAGGTAGACTAGACGTTCCTTTCCTAGCAGATGTGAGCTTGCTCTGAATTTATTAATAAGTTGCGACACTGCCAGCAGCGCCACTCAGGTGGCCTTAATGGCCCTGTGGGTCTTGAAAGTGGACAAGAACGCTGAGTTCCTGCCTTGTTTTCAGCTTCTGTGGGACTATTACAGCAAACATGCTGGGGCTCAGCCTGGCCAAATTTCTAATGCTGCCAAGACCTGTCAAGGAGCTGGAGTGAGTATGTCAGTGAATGGAAACTGTAGGTGAAATTGGAAATGTTTCCAATTGGTGTTCCCTAATACTTTAATAAATATGAGAGTATTGGGGCATGAATGTACTTTGGATACAGGAGCTGCAGTTGTTCTAATATAAATCATGTGCACTCTTGTCACTGAAACTAGATCTTGTATGGTAATAAATGCTTTAAATTTTTGAATAATACCCAACAAAAGAAAAGGGACTTTGTAAGTATAATTTTTTAAAAAAATCAAATAATATGTAGTTAGTAAGTGGGGCTTTTTTCCTCATTTTTGTTGAATAAAATAGAGCTAACATGGTTTTTTATACACTAGGGAGATCTTTAGGCAGGAGTCTGGAGAAAACGGTGTGTGATTATGAATGAATCAAAGGTTAAAACTAAGTTGATAATTGTCATAATATAGTGAAAATATTGAACTCTTTGCTAGCTGGAGGTATGAAGAGAAGTATTGTTTTCAGGCGTAAATTTGTCCTTGCAAGCTGTTCACCATCAGTAAGGACCGTTGATCTTCAGCTGAAAATAGGGTTTGGATGCTATTGCTCTGGAAAGAGGTGAACTGATGGCAAAGAGAACAGAGGAGAGAAGAAAGAGCCTGAGAGAGGACTAAAAATAGGACTTGCCAGAAGCGGCAGAGGAGAGAGTGGTCTGAGGGGCAAACAGCAGCTGTCTGTGAGCTGCAGAGCCATGCTATGCATCCACTGTTGTCAGGGGGAGCAGAACTCAGTACATTTAAACTGGGAAGAATTAGGTCAGACATTTGGGAAAATTTTCGTAAACAGCAAGGCCAGGGAACCATTTCAATAAGTGGCCTATTGGGAGCATGTAAACTTCAGCACTGTGGGATTTTAGTATCAGGTGACATAAATATATGTCAGGTAGAGTTTAGACAAGGGGGGCTGGGAGGGGGACCATGGAGCATTGAAGTCACTGTGCAAGACCAGCTCCCTAGTTAAGATCCAATATGTATCTGATTTTGTACTTGTTTTGTGGTGGTGCTTTTGGCATGTTTGCATGTCTGTCTCAAAGAAATTGTGGTGGCTGCTGCTGTAGGGATAATTAATGCCATTCTAGAGCTGGGGGAAGAATTAGTTGGGTTCTTGCTTCTTTGCAACCCTTTAAGGCAGTGATTCCTTGAGGGTGAAGTGTCTGTGGCCCCAGCTGTAGCAAAACACATGCACACAGTGAAGGTGACAGAGAGGAGAACGGGCTGGAGCCCAGCTGCAGGGTACCTCTTCCCTGGAGCATTCATGACATCCAGGGTGGGGGTGGATTACCTCATTCATTTTTTAGTTGAGATGTAATGGCCCTGTGAATATTGGCACGGAGTTTTGTGTCCCCACAGAAAACGCACTGCAGAGTGAGCAGGAGAGGGGGAAGGAGAGGTGAAATGTGACTCTGCTGTTAATCTAGCATCAGACATAGCTGTAGGAGAAGCTTGTGGTTGTTGAGTCACCATTTATGATGCTCTAGAGAGTAACTGTATTTCCTACATGTTTATTAGGTCCTGAAATGGTTGACTTGTGCACTGAGGTATCAAAATTATTTGATATGTTAAACTTTTAAACTATAAATGTCTTCTTGAGCAAATCTTTCCAGTAAGGAGTGAGATGGGTACTCAGTTACCTTTTGTTTTCTCACCCAAACTAGCATATAGTGCGGAATGTAAATGAATTTTACATGCTGTGACCTGAAGGGTACTGAAGAAAATGAATTGGCATAAAAAGTAATCATTAGTTACAATGCACAGCAGTCCTTTGTCACTTGGCCAGAGAGTCTTGCATAGGGTCTTGCATAACATCAGGAGGAAAGATGGCAAAAGCCACTGTTCATGGACTTGTTTCACTGATTTGGGCACTTACCTTTTTAGCACATGCAAGAAGTTTGAAACTCAGCACACTAAATAGGCTCCAAAGTCTCTCCTGTTGTTTCTGAATTGTAGCATTCTCCCTTAAATTAAGGTAGATTGTAGTGATGTAATTAGTGGTTTGTAGCCTTAAAAACACACCATCAAACATTTAGCAAAGGTGTGTTTAAAGAAAAGTATGTGGGGAAGGAAATAATTTAGGTTTTAAAGTCATTTGTTCCAGAGTTTGGAAATTGCAGCATCTAGCTTAATTACCTTCACTTCTCTTAAATTTTCAACTTGATACAGAATATATTTTTTATTATCCTCTTAAATGCTCACTTGCTGTTGAGTAACCCAGATTTATGTGACTTACTTTCTTGAAACCCTAGTGATTTTAAAGCTGCAAAGAGCTTTTCTTCCTCTTTCTGCTGCAAAAGTTTGTCCATTCTCTCTTACTCTTCTTTTTTTTTCTTCTTCTTATTTTCTTTTTTTTTTTTTTTGTCATCAAGGTACATTTCTGCAACTTTCTGCTTTCTTATTTTCCCCTCCTCTCTGTTTTTTTTTCCTGACCGCTGTCTTGTGGAGACACTTTAGGCCTCCTGTCTGTCCCAATTGCCTCAACCCCTTCTGTCCTCTCTGAGCTGCTGTCGTTTCTGTGTGTCTGAACTCCAAGAAGGTCATACACATTGCAAAGGAATTGCCAGATCTGGTGACATCCATCTTCAGAGACAGCATAATCCAGTATAACACTGGGTCAAGAGTATATAATGTAATTACTATGGAGCTGTATGTGGAGCATTTCAGGGTTTAATAGGTAAAAAGGGTTAGAGCCTCTTTAAAGATAGCTATTTTCTTTGTCAAGCTGTATTGGATGCTGGTCTGCAAATCCTTGTAGTTTGGTATAGCTGCACAGATGGTGAAAGATTTTGGCTTTACTGGGATGTTACGTGAAGACACCAAAAGCTTGCTCTTAATTCCTCACAGGGCTGATCATGCAAAGGACCCTCAGGACTTAACCAGTGCGCACTGGGAGGTGTGAATGAGCTTCCTGTACTTTGGAAACATGTAACTAAAATGGTTCTAAAACATGTAATCAAAGTGTGACTGGCTCTGGAAGGGAGTCCTGTTTTCTGGCTGAATTTAGGTGAGATCACTCTACAGATGTCTGGACCCACCATAAATACACTTGTTGTTTGTGCGTTTCCGCTCTGACCAATTTGTTCCTAGAAGTCCCTGCTCTCACACCATCCTCAGGTCTTGGTTTGCATCCAACACATGCTTTTACAGCTGGTGTCCATGAGGGGTTAGGGCTGACTGCTGGTATGTGCATTTGAGTTTCGGAGGTGGGGGAAATGTTGAACTGCATTTTCAGAGGATGCTGGGAGAATGTTTTTGCAGTGACAGCGCAGCCTGGAGCACACGTGTCATGGGCTAGCTGCTGGTGCCAACTGAACAGTATTTCTGTAAGCTGTAGCAGGTAATTAAAGCTCTGGGGAGCGTGGAGATCCCAGAAGAGTTTAGGTATAAAAACCTAGCTGTCTGATGCCATGGGTTCGGTTGTTTAGGCTCACAAGATTTTAGTTTGTTTGGGGAGCCAATGGTTTCTTGATACAGTGCTCCATAGTGGAAAGTCTTTTACTTGATATTGCAGGATGTGTTTTGTATTTAAAACTGACATGAATGCCCATGAGATTAAAATGTAAATGTGAAAGGAATAATCCATTTCAGAAAAACAAAAGCTATTATGACTAAAAAACATTGTGATGCATCACCATCAAGTAGTCTTACTGCATCAGACCCATTTAGTGCCTTCAAAAGTTGAAACATGGGGTGTAAAATTAGTGTTAGTACAGGAAGGAACAAAAGGAAAAGAGGAAGATGAAGGAGGAGCATTTTTGTCCCCAGGCCTCAGCATGATGGCTCTCATCACACAGAGCTGCCTTTCTTTAACTAGGACCCAGCATGAATTCAGGGTGGTTCCTCTGCATTTTTTTCACTGCCTGTGACTTCTTCCTTCCTTTTGCAATCTGCCTGAATTTTTGAAGTTTTTCTCAGTTATTTTAATCCAGCATTGAGGAACACCTGGAGCTCCTAGTGATGGAGAGCAAGCATTGCTCTGGGATGGTGTGGGGGAGGGCATTGCTCAAGTGTCCTGCCTTGCATGACCCATGTCAGACGTCTGCCATTGAGAAGAAATGATTCATGACCCCCTTAGAAATGGCTTTTAAAATGCTCAGTTCTGGGGAGGTTTATGGAAAAGCTGCTGCAGCTGAGCGTGCTGCAGGGCAGCAGTGCCTGTGAGCCTGTGCCAGGGCTGGGAGCTGGGAGCAGAGCTTGCAGCCACAGTGCTGATTTGTGCCTTGCTGGGGAGGAGCAGTGGTGGACACTGGAAATGGCTGTGGCCAGCTGAAAGGGGCATCAGGCAACTGCCTGCAAAGTGTCCCTCTTCCTATCTTCCATCTCTGAACCACACTGAATTGGATAAAAGGCTACAAAAAATGTAACAGTGAATTCCCTCCAAACCATAAAAATGGGGGGGAAATATCCAGTCACTGAAAAAAAATCCAAACAAACCAAACAAATATATATATATATATCTATTGCTACATTGTCTTTGCAAGTAATAAGCTAGCAAGAGTTTAATTTATCAGTCAGCTGACCTTTGGGACCTTTTCAAGCACTGCTCAGTAAAATAAAGCAAAAAACAAGTGGTTTCATTGCGGGATTGTAATTAATAAGATAAATCAGAAAAGTTGAGGTGATATTTTTAAATTAAAGTTCAAATTTTCTATTACTTCATAGACTCTTCCATCACCTGAGCTGGAATGATAAATATCTGGTCAGAGGGAGTAAGAAGCCCTTGGAGGAGATGGGCTAGATGCTCTGATTTGTACCTTGTCTGTCTCATTCTCTTGTTTCTGTGAGGTTAGACAGGTCACCGGCTTGGGAGCTCTAGAGCACAGTCTCTTTAGGTACTATATGAAACAAAAAATATTGTTCACAGGTGTTACAGTATTTTGGCCTGAGGGTAGTGTGATAATGTAGCACACACCTGCCATGTGTCAGCAACCCAATATAACTCTTTTTTTTTTTTTTAAAGTTTGAATTGGTTCTATTTTCTGCTCAATATAAGAGAGTATGAACTTTAATGATGTGATGCCTGAAGCACACTCAGCTTCTGTGACATTAAATACAACTTTTAAATAGTGAATGGTGCACAGGGAGCCCCATGTGAACATTTGGCTCCAGAGCAATTTAGAAAGGTCAAAACCTCATGTAAATGTAACCCAAGTAATCAAAGTCACTTGTTTGCAGAAAATCAGCCTGTGCCATTGAGGGCTGTTTCTTGCCTTTTTAGTTTCTGAATGAAATATTTATCAATTGGTTGTAATCAAATTGCAAGCAGTTTGCTGTGGGTTTTGGTTTTTGCCAAGATTTTTTCCATGAAATGTGGAAATGTGGGCTGAAGTTGGGTGTGTTTCTTTGTAATTCTCTCATGACCAGCATCTGTGGGATGTTGCTGTATTCTCCATTATGGGTTTCTTCATTTCCTTCTCCTCCTCCTCACATCTGCCTCCTTCCTGTAATTCCCTGTTGTTTCTCACTATACAGATTTACTACATTATTTGTGTATTATTTCTGGTTCCCTTTACCTTCTTGCAATGCAGTGTTTGTGTGGATAAAGCCTTTTCATGAGCAGACAGTTTGCTGAAGTCTGTTATAAGCAGCCGTTCTTTGTGTTTCCTAGGAGTTCTGCTTCCACCTTTTGCGTTTTCTTTGTGGTGGCACTTGGGATTTTTTTAATGAATTAAACAACTGTCAGGTTTGGGTTAAGTTGTGCATTTCTGTAGTTACACTCAGCACTCTCAGAGAGGTGTGTGCTTGCCAGCTTGTGTACCTGAGCTCTTCCAGACAGGAGCCATCTGCAGGAACTGGCGTGAGTTGTGGGCAGTAGCTGTAATCAATCCTGCTTTTGGAGCTGGTGGTTGAGCCCTAGCAGTGGGGGATGAGGGGGACAGAGCCAGCCCTCACTCTGGATGCAGGGAGAGGCCATGCACTCTCCATACTTGGAGACCTGAACAGAGACATTAGAGGGAAAATGCAGTTCCCTTCTTCCAGTGGTAAATCTATGTTTGCCTCTGGGGAAAACTGCTTGGATCAGCAGGATAGGAAAAAATGATCCAAAACATGTTATGATGGCCTGATTTTTCTTCTCCTGTTCAGAAATTAGGGTAGCCTTGGGCTGCCCTAGGTGTTATGACCTCCAAAGGTGATCTGATGTTTTCAGGGAACCCGATCAGTCAGACTCTTCAAAAACCTTGCATGCAAGTGGGGCAGCAGCAGTTGAGTAATTCTGGGCTTTATTGCTGTGTGAAGCCCCCCATTCAGAGAGCAAAATAGACCCAGGTAATTTCATTGACTCATAGAAATTAAACAGGAGATAAAAATGTCACCTGTGCCTCCAGGTGCTCTGAAACAGAAGCGAATATGCATTTTGTGACATTAGGGTTGTCAACCCAAGTGGAAGATGTAGCGAAATAGACAAAAGGTTATAATATCTTATGCTTTATAAAGTTGCTAACAGAGAATTTTGTTGCTGCTTTTTCATCAGGGCATAAGTGTCCCGTGATGACTCCACACAGCTATAGCTAACCTCTTCCTGACTGCCATTATAGTTGATAAGCTGTCTACTCTTAGTCCCACTTGATGTCAATCAAGTTCTTGCTCCACTCTTAGCAAATGCTTGATTACTTACTGTCTGCAAGAAACTTGAATGTATTGCAAGGCTCTTATCAGCCCCTCTTTCTATTCCCTTTCCCAGAGTAAACAAATCCAGCTCCTTAAATGTTTTTCCACTGGTCAGATTTCCTAAAGCTGCTATTGTTCTTCCTACTCCCTTCTTGACACTCTTTAATGCATACTTTTCAAAAAAATACTAATCCTGAACTTAAATATAATATGCTCTATACCTCTCCCTGATGCTGTAGAAGGCAGAACACCTCCAGCATTATTTCCTACAGAAATCCATCAGACCCTCATGCTGCTTCATTCCTGCTGCCTAACCCACATCTTCCTCATCACTTTTCACTTCTGAGGTCCCCACTGCTGCTGCCATTACCCTCACAGGAATGTAGTCAGATTCAGCACATACATGGTTTTCTTTCAGGCTGCTTTGCTCTTCTTTAAGTCAGGTGAGGATGCCAGTGGTGTATCCCAGCCTCATCAGTGGGATATGGAGCATGGATCAGGCACCTTCTGACCATCAAATAGCTGTGATTCCTGAAATCAGTAAGTTTTCACAGGTTGTCATCACGGTGCTGATAACTTTGTAGGCTAGGTAGGCTAGGGTTTGGGGTTTTTTAANTTTTTTTTTTTTTTAATTGTGGTAATGTAAGCTATTTCTGTAGTTCACTCATGAAAAAGTCACATGGGGCTGTTTTAAAAGCCTTTCTAAAGATAGGATCTGTCATCTGTACTACTCTACTTCTTTTTTATCAGCTGGGACAGATGCCCTGTCAGAGAAAGTGAGAGAGGCATTACTCTAGTTTGACGTGACTTTTTGATACATTCATGTTGGCCATTTGTTGTATTTTGTTCCTAATCTCATTATTTTTACAGGATTAGAAATCCCTTAGCAGTGTGTTCCAGTAACTTTGGTATTAGAAGTACTCTGGCTTTTCTGCCCCCACTTTCCGTTGTAAGACTGGGTGCTGTGTTTGGTCTTTTCGTTTCTTTTAGACCTTACCTGGCCTCTGTGGCATCTGCATAGCAGTGGTTAATGGTTTAAAGATGATTGATGGTGGTTCCCCAAGCACTGCAGGGACACTTTCAGTTCTCCTGCTGACTTGAAACCACTTGGCTGACTGATGTGTTTGCTCTGTTCTTTCCTTACTCCATCCAACCTGAACTTGCACATCCTGTGTGTCAAGTGGATTATGCCCCCATTATCTGGTCCCAGATAGCTGCTGGGAAATGAGGCACTGGAGAATTCAGCCTTTCTCATGTTTTGTAACAGGCCAGGGTTTCCTTCTAATGTATTTATAGAGACTGTCTTCTTATTGTTTGCCACATCTCTTGGTTAATTCTAAGTCACTTGGCATCCTAGTCTTCATTTCTCCTTTTATATTCATCCCTGAGTCATGTGTCTCTGGTTCTGCTTTGGTGTACAATCCTTTTTTGATATATTCCTTCCCTTCTCAGGTCCTTTCAAAGCTTCTGACAGTTTCTGTCCCCAAGCTTGCTAGGTGAAATTTCTCCAGAAACACTCAGCTGCATTTTTATATCATGCTGGTGCTGCCAAGGGATGCATGTGTGCCTGGAATGAGGGAGTTTTGGGTCCTGACAGATAACTTATGTCTGCAGTTCCCTTTTTGTCCCCTTTGAAAGGTGTGTCTGGTGGTTTTAAGGTGCCCTCTCCATCTCCTCCAGATTACATTACTCCTTCCTTAGATGTTGCCTCTGGTTTTCCTTTCATCTTCATCAAGAAACTGTAAAGAAATGCACCTTCCTAGAAGGCCACACAAATATTTTAAATCATGCTATGTTTTGCAACACCTCCTACCAGATTTTTTTATTACTGCTGATTAACACCTCCCTGCCCTCCCTGCAGTCTCTCTCCTGCATCTGTGCTTGGGCCCATGTCCTCTGCCACCACATCTGTTAAGTCATTTAGCCTGGAGCACTCTCTGCTGTCACGATGGCATCATCCAGGTGCTTAGCACCTTTTTCCATTGGTTTTCCTCTTGTCTCTTTTGTTATTACTTTATTTTCAACTGGGGTTGTTTTGTTTTGTTTTGTTTTTTTAATGTGCTGGCTCTAGTGGGGTTGTGCTTATTTTGTGTACATTTAAGATGCAATATTGAACTCTCAGCACAGCCAGTGTGTTTGTGCATTGAAGCATAAGGGTTGCACTTGCTGGGCTGGAGCCTCACAGACTTGTCAGACAGATGGGGTACCCATCAGTGCCCAAAGGAGGGCTGTTGCTTCTCCCTCCCCATCCTGGGGAGGTCCAGCCCTCCCAGCTGAGCCACCAGGACCCCAAAGTCACACTGGTGCCAGCATGAGAAGGGTGACAGGAGCATGTGGTTGGCAGGGGGCATCCAGTGGCCCATTTTGGGGTTGTTCCCACCCATATCTATTCAGGACAAATCTCTGCAGTCACTCTGGCTTGTTGATGTCCACTGAAGTAACTCTAATGCCTCCTCTGTGAGGCTTCCAGTTGCTGCTGGCACTGGTGATGGGCCAAGAAAGAGCTGGTTTTAACTCTTGGGGAGCCCGTACCAGGCGTTTGTGGCTTGGGTGCCTCCTGCTTGTGAAACTCATCCACATTAAAGAGGATCAACAGAAAATGATCTTCTTCCTAGAAAGGAACCCAACTGGAATGAAGTGAGCTGTGTTTCAGGCAGTTTGATGGAAACAGTTTATATTTCAAGCTTAGAAGTCGGCGTTCTGGTGTGTATTCTTTTCTTGAAACATATATTGGCATTTCTGTCACTGCTCATTGCAGCAATATTGTTCTCCATATGCTCTTCTCATCAGCATCTCATCGTTATTGGATAAATATGTCTCTCATTATGCAGAACATTATTTTTGAAGTATGGAATAATTATTTTGTTACATAATTTCCAAATTTGGACCTTTGCAAAGATTTATAACAATCTTCAAGAATTACTGTAATTGAAGGAGAACTTTCTACAAAGAGAATTAATTAGATCAAAGAAGCATTTAAATGTAAATCATTAATCCGTGCATTACAGGAAATAGTTAGTGGCTATGTATAGCTCATTTAATTATACTTGGTTCAATTTTGTTTTCTCATTACATCACAGTTTATTCGGAATTAATTTGCAATTTCTTGTCTAATGTGACTTCTGTTTGCTTAATATAGAAGATATTTTCACTAGCATGTATTTATATATAAATAAAGGTTTATTAATGACTGCAGCATTAATTAAACCATGGGCTCTGCTGTCAATTAGCTGTGAATTTTGTTTCTCTGTGGATGCAGCACAGGAGGTCTGTGCCCTGAAAACAAGAGGTAGAGTGTCAAGTTTTTGAATGTATGAAGTTATACAGTAGATTGGGGCTGTCACTTGTTGCAGGGGACCAGGTGACACAGAGGACAACATGGTTTTGGTTCCCTTATGGAGAAAAGTAAATTATGCTCTCTAAGTCCACAGCAAGTAAGTGGTAATGGAAAGGGGAATCTCCCAAGCTGCAATAGGTTGGTAGCTGAAGGAAGGAAGGTCTAGGTGTTGTGTCAGGTTTTAGGATGTAGGGGTTTTGCATAAGTGGTTTTCAGGTTTTATAGTCCTTATGTGATGTCTTCATGTAGTGTGAGGGTAGGAAAATATTTATTTTCTGTGATTTGGTCCACATTATGTATAAAATTATTGTAGAATGCCATGTTGATTTTTTGAAGTTGTGTTTTAATGCTCCCTTACCTTGCAGCAGCACTAAACCACTGGCATTTTAATATTATGCTGACATTTTTTATTTTACACTGCTGAAAGTACATACATTTTTAACTTAAATTTTTAGTAACAGATGAAAATAAGCTAGTTTTGTGCTTCCCCTCTCCCCCCCCACCCTTTAATCAAAAGACTTAATTTTCATTCTGCAGCCAAATGTACTTTTGCCTCATACTATCCAGTGATAGCAGCATCTGTGTTAAGTTTGCACTCAGCTAATCTTTTTGAATCTTTGAATACTGGCTTGTAAGCCAAAGTGTAGCTATCCAAGAGCACATCTGGCTTGCATAGTATTACCTCATTTGTATAAGGTAGTGCTCCCAGTTTCTCTTCATTGCTTTGTTTTCTGTTTGCTGGAAAGGGGAATTTGATACAGAGGCTGTGCTGGCAACAGAAAAAGTTTAAGGAACTTGAGTGTTTTCTTTCTTCCTGTGCTGAAGTTCACATTAAACATCATAGTTTTGGTACGTAGCCAGTTATAGTAAATAAACTAATCAAATGAGAATAAGAAATTCTCAGCCAGCTGCGTGCTTGATAAATGTTTAGGCACCACCAGCTATTCTGTCAAGTTTGCTGCATACAAACCAAGGTAGAGTAATATTTATGTTGGTAAATTTCTTAAGATTACTGTTATTTCTTTCAATAAGTGAAATTACCTCTTCCTAGGAGGATTGTTGTGCTACTTATAACAAATGAAATGCTGTCAGAGTTCATGTGGATAAGCAGCTGTTTGCTGAGGAAGGCAAAACAACTTATTGGTTTGCACTGAGAGAGGAATGTTGTTTCCTGCCTTGTAATTTAGGTATTTTCAACCTGTGCTAGATGGAAGGAGATAAATCTTAGCAATACTCTCATCAGAGGAGTTTTTAAGGAACGGGATTTGCAATGTGTTTGCTTTGCTTCTATTTACACCTGTAAGAGAACAGTGTGAGGAGTATTTTGTTCTCAGTGTTTCTTATTAAATGTGTTGCATGCGTGGGGAAATAAAGACATTTGGAAATGGGCAACCTTGGGTTAATTAAATCCATCTGCTGTTTGACTAATGATGGTAATACTGTATCCAGGGAATCTCTTACACTGAAAGATTTGATGAAGGACACAAAATATTCTAATAAAGCACTCTTAAAGCCAGCAAGAACTCATGGAACTGGAGAGAAAACCAGTTACTCCTAGAGAATAACTCAGTATTGTAAGGCTACACTTCATGCAGGAATGTCCCAGAAGACTGTAAGAACCACATTTGTTGTTCCCTGAGATTCAAAATTATAACTGGCAGGAAAAGTAAAACTTGTTTACATTTCATGCTACATGAAATTGTGGTTAAGGGGCTAATTTAAATGTCTGTTTCCATGCTTGCAAACAGACAGGATACAAATGTTCATTAGGAAAGAAGCTACGCAGGGTGCAAAAATGAGCTTTCAGAGGCATGGTGGTGGCAGCTGAAGGAAGACAGACTTTTGGTTAGTATTGGCTGGCAATCTGATCCTATGGAGAATAATACCTCTTTCTAAACAGCAAGTATGATAGTAACTTTTTATTTACACTGCTCTAAGTAATATCAAGAGGGGGAAAAGTATTATAACATACTGCATGCATTACTCTTTGTATTGGTCATAGGTGCTCTTTCATATTGTTTGAGCAATGATTTTTGTAGCTGTATGTTAGGTTTTGGTAATTTCCTAATTCATATCTTCTGAAAAAGAAAACTGGACACATAGTTTGAGTTTATTGAAATAATAATTTGATTAATTTGCATTTCATGTCTTCAAACACTTGTACAAAACAGGGTGGGGTGCAGGCAGGCAGGGGCAAACTTGAGACATTTGTGGAGACCTGGGTGCTTTAAAAGCAAGGCAAATATAATGAGTGTCAGATGAAGAATAGTTTATTCCACATTGATTTGACAGATGGGTTAAGCAAAACTCTGAGAGATTAATATTGTTGTTCAATTTAATGTTTAAAGCATACAAAAAAGAGTGGCTTAGGAGAATTGAACATGGAGGATGGGTTTGCATGATCTACATTGGAGGAACTTGTTTAGGCTTCCTTTGTAGCAAGTTGAAGTCACTCTAGTATGTGATTTATCTCAGCTTAAAGCAGGAATTTAAAATAGGTCAGATGAATCCCTCTCTGAAACGTCTGTTTTTCTGCTCCACATTTAAAGTGACCATCTCAGATATGGACAGCTGAAGTTTGATTAAATGAACACCTTTCTCACTGTCACATTTTAAGACCCAAGTTAATTATTGCTGTTTGTAGATGCTAAAGACAATTTATTAAATAACACTTTTCACATAACACATAGAAGTATTTTTTTATACAGTTGCGTCAGTTTGAGTGTAGAAATTCACGATGTGTTTCTAAACAAGTGTGTCACATGTTAGTACCTTGAAAATGTGGCCTGAAGCATAAATCTGCCATGTATGCTTTCTAGTTCTGCTTCTCTCTGGTGCTGTTTTGGCTGGCAAGGGGTGGGAACGTGCACCCTCGTCCTCACACACAGCGCAGGAGCTGAGCACAGGCTGAATACAGACATGTGCTCCCTGGAGAGCTTAGCCTTGAAAGTGCAGAATACACAAGTGAGTTTGAAAATAGTAATTGGCCTCGTTTAAACATTTTCTGTCAAGCAATTTAGCTTATCAAACATTTAAGTGAAGAAAAAGAGAAAGGTTTGTGCTTTTCTCATGTTCTGTAATAAACTTGCTTCTACTAGTAAATGTTGTAGTGTATGCTAGGATTTCGTAGTGGCTTCCTAGCAGGTGAATTAGCAGATGTAAGTTTTGTGGAATCACCTATAATTACACAGTAGCCATGGTTACCAGGTTAAAGAAATCATGTCCTGATGACTAACAGAAATAGATTGCAGCAGACTGGTTTGCCTTTAAGTTGCTTAGTAGCAAACTATTCAAGAATAAGTTTGTGAGGTCTGAGAACATATGAGTAACGAACATAAAAGCACACTCGTTTGCTGAACTGACGCAGAATCTGGTTTTTCAAATCCTTGTTTTGATAAAAAACCACAGTGTTTTTTTTAAAGTTGGGGTTTGCGAGTATTTAGTTTGAGAATTGGGTGCCAACCACATATTTGCAACAAAACTATTTAATTGAAGTAGTTAAAATTGTGAATTAATGTTGCTAATATTTTCATTTTTATTTAGTACTGGACAAAGTTAAGTACAAAGAGACTTTTCACATTCGCTGAAAGTTGTATTTCCTTCATTTTAAATCTAACACTTAGAATGACTTAATGGAAGTCTGTATGTTTTAGAGGCTCTAGCGCTTAGAAAGAAATGACAGAAATGTAGAGGAATTCAAGTGGGAAGGACAGTACTGGATTTAGGGGCAAATATATGTTTGCACTGCTGCTGGCGGACCCATTTCAGATATTTCTAGCATGCATAGAATCATAAAATCTTTTAGGTTGGAAAAGACCTTTAAGATCATCTAGTTCAACTGTTGCTTGGAAGCATCAGAAGTACTTGAGTACATTTCCAAAAGGGAATGCAGATGTTGAGGAGCTCAGGTTCTGTTGACTTCGGTGTAAAGGACAAAAGATTCAATGTTTCAAGTTTCCAAGCAGTTCAGAAACCTACTGGGTTTTGTTAGGTTTAAGGCCCAAGGTGTTACTCTCCCTGTATGAATTACAAACTACATATTCTGTATTTAAATTGCACATAAGTCCTATTATGTCTGTGTATTACTATGTAGAATTAGATTTTTTGGCAACGTGGTGGGTTTTTTTGGATAGATGGATGCAATTTAGACTCGGTCTTTTGCACCAGGGAAGATTTGCTAGGGATCCTGGTTGGGCCAGTGTGATAGGAACTTAAGTTTTAAGGGCTGAGGATATTAAGACCAAAACTTTCTGATCTGTCTTCATTTTGTATGCCTAGCTGTGCGATTGTACTCAGTAGGTGCGCTCACCCTTGTCTTGCAGAATAACCAACCATGACTACAGAGTCGGGATCAGACTCCGAGTCCAAGGATAAGGAGCAGGATCAGGAGCAGAGCCCAGCGCAGGAAGGGGCGGCGGAGACCCAGCCGCAGGAGCAGCCGCAGGAGCAGCCGCAGCAGCCGCCGAGCGAGGAGCACCAGACCGCGCTCGAGCAGTTCTCGGCCGTGGCAGCGCACAGCACGCCGGTGAGAAAGGAGCAGGTAAGGCAGCCCGTGTGCACAGGCTGGCTGCACACAACTGGCTGTGCACCCACCCACTGCTCCCGGGAAATGAGCGGCCTGGCGCGTTTAGGAGGGCAAACATGTTCAGGTACGCGTGGGAGGGTGTTTGATGCGATGCTGTAGATCCGGGCTGGTCAGTCTTTTCCGTTTAAAGAAAAATAGTTCTTGTGCAGAATGTTTTTAAATTCATGGCAGGCATCTCTGCCCCCAGTGCTTAAATGGGAGGGCAGTCTCATTAACTAAGCAGGAAACATCTTCGACCTTGCATTTGCATTAGATAGCAAACAGTGTCAGTTTTTATGAAGCTGAAAATGTTTTCAGAGTTCATTTCTTTTGACACCTGCTGAACACCGATTTCATGCTTGCTTATCTGATGTGTGAGCCATGAAGAATCTGTGGTCCCTTAAGCTTCTTGTGGGTCTGAAATGACTGCATTATAATTACTTGAGCTATTCATGTAATAGGTTTCAGAAGAGCTATTGCATGCTTTTCCATTTAGTTCATTGTTGTACTTATTAAATTTGCGGAAGCTGCTTTCTTCTTTCCGTTAATAATTTCCAGTCAATAGGATTAACAGGCATTTTTCTTCATGGGTAAGTGACACAAAATTAATGAGGTACCTGCAAATAGCTCCATAAGGTTATGACCCTCATCTGATCACATTTACCTTTGGAGAGTGGAATAAGCCAGTCTAGCTCCTCCTCTTCTCCACCCTTTTAAAAATTCTGGCTGTTTGAAGGGGCTCCTGTTCCTTTACTTAGTTGGGGTAGACAATGCTAGCAAAACAATTTTGATCTCTCAAAAAGATCAGAAGTTTCCTGTAATTAGTTTGGAGAAAAGAAGTAAAGCTGTTTGTCCAAAAGCGACAGGTGTTGAATAAACTGGTCATTGATTAAAAGTGTAATTCTATCAGTTTAGGCATAAGTAGTATTATTTATATAGATGTTTTTCCACACATCTTCAGTGTTCTTTCCACTTCAAGTTTCTTTTCATGTTAAAAATATAAAACAAATAAACAACAGCGACAACAAAGAACCCCAAACTACAAAATAATCCCAACCCTGAAATAACCACACACACATAAAAAACCTAAACTGTGTGTTTAGAGGAGTGGGGTGCTCTCATGTGCTGCATGACTCCTTTCTTTCCCAGAGATCACAAGTGAGCTGGTTTCTGTAGAAAGTAAGATGGAAGAACTGGGTTAGTGAAAGGGGTATGTGACACCTTCCTGCTGTGATTGCCAGGCTGAATCCAAATGTCCGTGCTGCAAGCAGACTGCCAAATCCAACTGCACTGATAGGCCCAGTGTATTTTGTAGTGGCTTAAGTGTCTGTATCTCAGGAAAGGAACATTTAAATGCAGCACTAAGAGACAAAGCTGTCTGTAATTGTGTCATTAAAAAGCCAAAAACTGAAGGATCTTATTCTCTCTCTTGCTGTCATAATTGCAGTGAGGGAGAGGATTTCTGCTCTTGCTTGTATGAGAGAACCTTGGCAAGGAAGATTTAAGTTACCAATCTGTGACAGTAACTTTTCTTTGTCATCCAGGGCACATAAACCCCCCCAACATTTTAATATAGCGGATCAACCTTTTCATATTGAGATTAACAGCTGTTAGAGAAATGAGCCCTTCCTATCAGGTGTAAGGCAACCTCACTTTCTGCCTGCCTTCCTGTGTCTTTTAAAAAGAGAAGGTGGTGTCACACAAGGTTGGGCACCAAAGTTTCTGAGCAACTACCATATGTAGATGGGATTAATGTGTTTTGCAAGGGTGACAATATCACTTTATACCCCAGTGAGAAGCTGCAAAGCATCCAAGAGCATTACTGCTGAATCCCATGACTCCAGAGGCATCCTTTGAGAGGAGGTCCAGCTTTATAAGGACTTGAACATACTGTGTCATACATGAGAAAGATTATGCTCAAAAAATGCAAAGCCTGAAGCTACTTCTGCTGCATTAGAATTTAGTCCACAACACTTAAAAAATACTGCAAAAACAGAGCACAGAAACTACAAAAAAACCTAGTGCAGAAATACCTTGAAGAATACTTTAGGAGAAAATGAAGCTATGCTTGCAGAGTACAGGATAATTCACTGTGTACATGGATCTTTCACTGGCCATTTTTTTTTTTCCCTAGATTCCAAGATGTCAGGTTTCTTTAGGAGGAGGAGACTTAATACGGTCTGAAAGTACCTCAATGCCTGAACATGTCAGTATAGTTTGGGGGAATGTTCTCTAATAGTTCTTGGCATGTTTTGTTCTCCAGACAAATGAGAGGAAAACCTTTTGTATGATTTTAACCTACACACATTCCCCTGATCTTTGTTTGTTAAGGTGGGAACCTTAACAAACAAAATAACCTCAGTAATATTATTTAATATTTATAAATAAGCAAAACTCTGCAGTAGTTTTGCAATACTGAGTGTCTTTATGAAGAAAAATAATGACTAGTCCATTGGGATTCACATAAATTTCTTTCAGGCTGAGTATGGGTCTAACATTTAAATAGATGATGGGTGTCCTTGTTGGGGATTTTTTTCTCAAGCAGCGTTTCTGTATTCTTGAAAGAGGTAAGTTCCATGCTGGGGTATTTTGTTGGTTGGTTTTTGCTGCAGCACAGTGCTGACTCTCACTTGAGAAATGTAATGAGCCACTGGGTAAGACAGTGCATCTTTTCCCCATCACTGGAATTACATTTTTTACCCACATATGTGCACATGCACCTTTCCTGGCAGATTTCTTTTGACAAAACATACAGAAATCATCACAGCCCCTCTGCCCACCAGCAGCAGTGCAGCTCTGTGCAGAAGCCCAAGCAGGAGGCATCTTCAGCGTTGTCTATTTCTCACTGCACAAGGCTGGACCACTTGCCAGCTGGCTACAGATGTGGTAGAAGGTTAGCTGGCCTCAAGCCTTGCTGTGGGCCCAGGGGGACTCTCTCTCTTCTTCACAGCTGCTGTGAGTGTTAAATGCTCAGCAAACAGCTGATCCACTTACATACACTGTGCCTTCATCTCCCACCAGTTTTCCAGGTATGTGAGGACCTTGACAAGCAGGCACAGAGCTGATGTCCAGCTGCTGGAAGGAGGAATTCCTCTTGTGCTGGAGCTACTTGAGGGAAGAGATGGCTGGTGCTAGGCTGCTCCTGAGGGAACATTCATGGCCCAGGGGGATGCAATAGATTTTGAAATCAGCTCTTGCCATTTTATCTTTAATGCATCACTTTCTTCCAGTTTCCCCATCCAGGAAAAACCCGGAGGCCATTCCTGTGTCCTCCTTGTAGGGAAAGGAAGACTGTGAGGTCTTGCCACACCTCTTTGCAATTTGCTGGGCTTTGGTGGGAGGCGACACTGTAAGGATCACAGCCAGCTCCAAATTGTCATTTTCCCCCATTGTCAGAAGGCAGAGGAGAAACTTAAACTTGTTCTTATGAAATCACTCAGGGACAGTACCCTGTGATTTAGAAGTACACTGTTATTTCAGGTTGTATGATGCAACATTGTTCTGGTCTCAAAGCAGCTTAAAGCCTTTGGATGGATTTGCTCCATTCTCATGAAGGTTCATTATATACAAGGAATGGAAACAGACTTACAGGATTAATTTACAATATATTTCCACTAACGCTTGTTGCTTATTACACTGAAATAATTCAGAGCCAGAACAGGTTAGAGTTTTTTGCCTTGTAGTGAGATAACAGAAAAATGTTTTTATTTAAGTTAAGCTTTAGCTGAGGTATTACTGCACTCCTGTTGAGGTTTTGTTTGGAGTCTTTCAGGGATATAACTGATGAGAAGGGTAATGACTGCAGCACAGTGCTGTTGCTAGGAAGGGTGAAATGCTGTAGAGCTGTTCTGGCTTTCACCTCGTGCTGTGGAGAGGACTGTGGGCTGTGCTGCATGATGGTAACTTCAAACAACCTGACCCTCAGATAAACCCGAGCAAATGCAACTGTGGTTGTTTACTTCTTGCCCCTCTTCCCTGCTGTATGTTTGTCTTTCAAGTAACACCTACTTCTCTCCAGCTTGAGAGACTTACTGGGCATCAGCAGAGAGCAAAATTCATCGTCTCATCTTGTCCATTTAGCCAGCTGGCTGCACATTAAAGTTGTTTGGCCCCTCACTTCTGTCACATTTTCTTAACCCTTTGCTTGGGTGCTTGGGGAGCCTTTCACTCTCACGGGGATGTGAGCATCCCCTTAGGGATTCACACTGTTCAGGGGGGATCCATGCCCTCATTCAGGGACTGTTTTCCCACTGACAGCAAAATCAGTGCAAACTTGATGGTGTATTCCTATTCTGTATGGCACCCTGGAAACATCATATGATCTAACAGGTATGGGACTTCAAAGTAATATCAAGAAAGTGTAGGAGTATCTGTTCATCAGCAAAGTTTACTGGTTACTCAGTATTTCCAAAACACCAAAAAACCACCAAGTACAGGAAGCCCAAGTGGGTTTTGTACCTGTGGAAAAAATAGAAGCCTTAGTATATTTTCATGAATGCCCCTCCTTCATGGGTATTCTGTACATTTTGGAGGGAGAAGGGAATATGGGAAATCTCTTCAGTAAAGACTCTGTCCTGCATCAGGGGCTTTCTTGTCCAAACCCAAAAAAGGCTCACTTAAATGCTTGGGTGCTTGGGTGCAGCACGTACAGTGAACTCCAGGACATGCTTGGTTTATCTTACTTCAAAAAGTACCTTTCTTTCTTTTTATAGGCCACAGAGAAAGAACAGGAGTTTGCTGCTGCAAGTGCAAAACAGCTGGAATATCAGCAGCTAGAGGACGACAAGCTCTCTCAAAAATCTTCATCTAGCAAACTTTCCAAGTCTCCTCTAAAGATCGTCAAGAAACCGAAAAATATGCAATGCAAAGTGACGCTCCTGGATGGATCGGAATATGCGTGTGAAGTAGAGGTAAATGGCTTTTTGTCATCTATTTTTTTCATCCTGTCAGGAGGTAAATGGTGAAAATTGTATTCCTAACGTAAGGAAAAGGATGAATGGCATGATATTTCACCAGTGCCAAGCACAGAGATACTTTCATTGTTTTCTCTGGAGGTTGAAGACGGTGCACAGACTTGAGCTAGGTGAGGGATTCTGAGCACTCCCTGAAACAGCCAGAGACTCTGGATTAATTTTCTGTTGGCACATGCCACAACAGAATGCAGAAAACAAAGTATGGGAACAAAGCCCATAAACAAAGAAGGATTTTGATCTCACTGGGCTTTTCTTTTCCTTGGTACTTTCCTGAGTTTAGTCTTCCATTGAGTCATTGTCCATACAATAATTCTGACTATTGTGAGATTACTGCCGGCGTGAGAGACACCCTGGACAAGCAGGGGAAATGTCAGGCACAAATAGCAGTGAGAATTGAGAGTTTTGTGTGCTTTTCTATGATGTCTGTGAATCATAACTGTGTCTGAATGTTACTGGAAAAAAGATGCTGTAATTTTTCTGTAAGGAGGCTTGCCTTCCCTGCTGGGACTCTGAGAGGAGCCTGCATTTGGGAGGGATGGTCTTTGCTGTCACTTAAAAGCCAGTCTGTGCCTGTGGGCAGACCCATGCTAAGAGGATGCCTTCAACTCCAGAAGGCCCCAGAAAAGCAAAAAGTAAGCACATTTAGCATCTCAGAGAAAATTCAGGATCTCAGGGTGGACCCTTTCTCCATTCAGTCATGGTCATCAAGGTGATTTTTGGGCAGTGGACCAGCCTGTCCTGTTTTAGGTCAGAAGGTCATGCACACAAGACAAGGCTGAGCGTGACCAAGGCTGCAGAGGAAGGATGTGCTTTGGAGGGCCTGGCTAAGCCAACCATCCTTTGGGTAACTGCGGGGTTCCATGGAGAAGAAAAGCCACCTGGGGAGAGCAGGAGAGTATAAAGGCAGAGATGAAATAGTCTGCAGGCCTGAAAGGGAAATCCACAGGAGCAAGGAGAAAGGGCAGAGAAAAGGAGTACCTGACTGGGAGCCAAATCATGGCCTCTTTACAATCATGTTGCATTCAGCCCATTTGTCCTTCAGCTGCTCTCATTTTCAGTGCTTTGGAGAGTGGCAGGTGAGGAAAAACGTTATTGATTTTTATTTAACCCTGGAATTACAGTTTGGGTCAAATGTTGTGATGCTAGGAGTGAGCTGCAAACAGAAGCTGGTATTTTACTACTCTTAGAGAAAAGTAGCCATCCATGTGGTTGAGTATCTTTTGATTTCACTGGCCAAGTCCCATGTTGTTTCCTTCAGTTTAGGACTAGCTATCTAACACCCTTTGTGGCTATTAAATGGTCATTTCTTGACCTGCAGTCTCAGTTTGTCACTCAGGGATAGTGTGGGAGCCATTAAGCCGGAGGAATGACTCACATTGGCTTTGATGGAAAGAGTCAACTCATTTCAGCTTTTGCCACTTGCTTGTAAAATGTGAGTCACTTTTTGGAATACAATCAAGCAAATCTTACCAAATAAGATTTCTATGGAAATCTTGTCTAGCAGGCTGAGCTTTATCAGAATCTAAGATGGAGCAGAAAGGGAGATTTGTTATGTTAGATTTCCACTTGTGCAAAAAAATGCTGTGAATAATACTTTTTATAGGAAGTTTCACTCTTTCACTAAACTTGAGTTCTCTTGAAGTGTCAAAATGCTGGCATATGGAAGCCATCGTGTTTTATTGCTTTTCAGATTTCTCTGCTTTCAAAGTTCTGAATAGCTCTTGAAAAATGTCCAATATAAGTTTTGTATGAATTTTTTCTACTTACATTGCTGAAATATTTTCAAGTTGTACTGACTGTCATCAGTAATCATTTTATCTGCTTCTAAGATGATCAGGCTTCCCAGGCAGAATGTAATATTGATGAGAATAGAGCTCCTAAAAGGATGAATTTTCAAATGACAAAGCTGTAAGACGATGATGATGAGCAGACCACGGGGTGCATTGAAACAAAGTTAGTTAGGAGGAACAAATATTTCAGTCAACGAGTGCAGCTGGAGTGGTGCATAAATTTGCATACTTTAAACAGTGTGATTCAGATTTTGCATCCTTCCTAGGTAGTATTATCAGTATGTTGTATGTATTGATAATACAACTGCAAATGCCTCTCTGGCACAACCCACACTAGCCCATGGGAATTCTTGGTGGATCCAAAGGAAGTCTACCTCCTATGTGCATAAAGTTTAGCTACAGCAGAAGGATGCTGAGTCCAGCCAAGACAAATTACGTGAGTTTCGCTGTGATTTTTCTCCAGAGGAATAAAGAAGTATTCACAAAGGGAGTTAGTAGGGCAGGGAAACTGAGGGTCTGTCTCAGGAGACATCTCAGGAAATTGTGTAAGAGGCTGAAGGTGAAGTTCTACTGAAGTTTTAGGTAATAAAGTTCTGTGTCAGTTACAAAGAAACTCAATGCTCCAGCATGAGAAACAGTCTATCATATTTCAGAAAAATGCTATCACATTTTAAGGATCACCTTCAAGTGAACTCACTGTATCAAATGGGGGGAAAATATGTATATGCATAAGCATACATACATAAAGATGTATATATATATATATTCTTCTCTGTCAGCAGCACACAAAGCCATGCAGTTGTCACAGAATCACATAATAGTATGTGTTGGAAGGGACCCACAAGGAGCATTAAGTCCACTCTTAAGTGAATGGCCAATTCAGGGATTGAACCTACCCCCTTGGTGTTATTATCACCATGTTGTAAGCAAGTGAGTTAATCTCAGTTCTTAAATATATATATATATGTGTATATATATAATACAAAGTATACTAAAGCACCAACAAATCATGGAGGTCAGTAAACTCCCCAAGACTAATTCTTTAAAAGAGAAGGGAGAGGGATAGACAACATGGCAATTAGGTATTTAATACTTCCATTCCTTGTGTTCAACCCACATAACTCTGTCTTTCAGAGTGGACAGTGACCCAAGGTAGGACAGTTACATGTGAGTCAGAAATGTCACCCTGTGTTGTCAGCTCCTTTCTTTCTGCTCTCTGTGTATCATGCTTCTGCCTATTGAAGGCTAAAAGGCAATGTAATCTAGAAGGACCAGAAACTTAGAAACCTAATTTTGAGCTAGAATAATAGCTCTGTCAGTGAATCTTGATTTGGATGCAGGCCAGGTATTTATCTCTCTGCAACTGCATTCCCTAGTCTGGGAGTCGGGGATCATTATAGAATCCATCAGTTACTCTATAAAGTGCTTTGCAAATGACAAATGCTTTTTATGTATGTTAAATATTAATGTAATTTAAAGGAGCTTATTGCTCTCCAGTAGAGCGCAACCTGCAGCTTATCAATTATGGGTTCATCCCGTTAATGACCCGGCAACCAACGTGGCACGTACTCAGATTGAGACACTTCTGAGGCAAGTTTGGTTAATCCATTATGCCCTTGCTGTCCTTTGTTTCAGAAGCCCCTCTTTCTTATTCCATATTTAATGCTGAGCGTCTTCACTGTCTGCTGCTATATCTTTCAGTCTCTCTCACATTCAGTGCTTTGCATTTGTGACACTGGGGGTTTTTCATGTTGTATGAGATGTATGAGGGAAAGTGTAGCGGAGCTAACTTCAAAGCTGAGGTTAACAGGGGGTCATCTGATGTAGTCTCCATTCAGTGAAAGGATCTTAAGCAAATACCAGGTAAAAGCTTTCCCTGGAGGCCCTGCAGTGTTACTGCCTGTGTGCTCTATCTGTCCTGACCCAGAAAGTCTTTCATGCAGTAACACATTACAAGCCAAAACCAGGTTAAGGAGGTAACCCAACCTGTTCATTCACTCTTCTCCAAAACCATAAACCACTAAGGCTACTATCTGTACCCCCAATGTTGCTCTTGTCTGGAAGCCTGCAGATGGTAGTGGCAGCCTTATTTCAGAGGGGGGATTCCTTTCCAAGGTGGGACGGCCACCTAACGGTGCTTCCCCTCCCCAGGGAAAACTGTTGGCTTTTGGAGAAGAGGCATTTGTACATGGACATTGTCCTGGTACTCTGCCAAGAAAAGCAGCCTCAGGGCAGCCTTGTGTTTCTCCCATGTCATGAAGAACCTGGAGATTTCTGAGGCGTGCTGGATCGCAGGAGTCAATGCAGTCCATTCAAAGGGACACAGGGTGGTGGTTTCCACCTAAATGTCCACTCCTGCTGCCAGTGGTTCTCCTTGGGTTGTTCATTGTGCTCTCCCAGCCAGCATCAGGCTCAGAAATGTTGATTGTCAAAGGGTCCAAGGCCAGAGCCGTGGCCAAAACTGCACTTCAAGGTGGCAGCTGAAGATTCCACTTTTAAGCAAGCTAGACCTGTGCTTTGCATTCGTTGATTTGAAGAGCTAAGGAAAAATCAAGATACAAGACTGCAAGTTAATTTCATATAACCTTAAAAAAGGCAATGAACACACTAGTTCAAGTTTTTCCTAAGATTCAAGAAAACAAGCAAAAATAACTTATTGCTGGGTTTCTTCAGCTCTAAGTAGGAGTTTTCAAATGCTGTAGTACAATTATGTTTTTTCTAGGATTTATTTCCCTTCTTGTCCTCATCTGCCCCAACTCAATTCTCTGTTATCTAGACCGCTGCATTTTAATTAAAAGATGCAAGTGGAACAAGCTGTCATGCTCTCCGTTACACATAGCCTAATTTAAAGTGTCTTCCTAAAAAGTTTGAATCTGTCTTTGTTTCTGATCTAAACATATCCATGCTGTCACTCACAATGTGAGGGCAGAAAGCTGTAACATAATCTGTCTAAATAAATGGTAAAATAATTAGATTTAATTTTGAAAGGCTCTGCTGTCTGAGGCCATTGGTAATTTAGACTCTTCCGTCATTCGTGTACCACTCAGACTTTCTTATCATGCAGGCCACCAGTGAATGAAAACAAATGTTTCCATGGCAGCCTGTCTGTGGCATCTCTGCAGCCCTACATCAAACAGCAACTTGACGTAGGATCCAGATAAAGCTGCACAGCACATGGAGAAACAACATCTCACAAAGCATTACTGTTAACCGCACTTCTGTGTCAGTGGGGGTCAGCTGAGTTAGGAAGGGGCTGGTAAAAATACACTGCATATGGGTGGTTTTTAACTCCAGCTTTCTCAGTCATGCTGCCACTGCGACCTGGTCAGTGGTTCGGTGGCCCATGCTGTAGCCACTGTTACACCTTTGTAATGAACCTCTGGTGACTTCCTCCCTCGTGGAGACCCCACTTTCTTAATGGGCTTCCCCACATCCTCAGGTGACATCAGAGTAGCATCCTTGAGTTGAAATAGCAAGAAGTTTTCTTTTCATACATTTGAAACCAGAATTTGTAACATGGACCAAAGCAGACTGGAGTGAACTGATCCCTTTCTGCCCTACAGAAGTACGGGCTCATAATCCTTTTTGAAGACAAAATGGACATGAAATAAATGGGTTCTCTAATAGCTGAAGTTCATTTTGCATTAATTTCTCATTTTCCTGTTAAAAAGTGAGAATACAGGATGCTTCCTTAAAAAATAAGTCATTGAAGATTGTCTGAGGACAGGCTTGAAGAGTTGATAACCAGCAGAATTATTTCTGCACTGCCACCTCTACCAGAAAAAAAAGAGAGCAGTGGCTGCCTGTGCTGCTTTTCCTGACCTGCAGGATTCCTCTGGATTCTGTATGATAGAGGGGGAATGCAGGGCCCCATGGTCCCCCTCCCCACACAGTGCCCAAGCTAACCCTTCCCTGGGAGTTTCTATGTGGGGACCTGCAAGCTGCTTTTGTAGGGGGAGTTTAATAACATCAAATTTCTCCTCTGTTTTGAGGTAGGTTTTGAGGTCAGGAAGGAAACCTTGTAATAAGATGCACTCTGCATTCTGAAGGATACAGTTTCGGTCACCCCCTGCACATTTTAATTGTTTAATGAATTCCACACAGTCTATTGCAAATGGCTTTACATGTGAAACTGATTACTGAATGCAAGAGGGCCTTTTTTTAATAAGTCTTTTCCTTTTGACCTACTCATTGCTTACATTTCACTTAATTTAATATGAAGACCTTTGTTTTGGGTTTTGTTCCTTCCTCAGGATATGTTTCAGTAAAAGTGACTGGGTTGAGAGGCATCATCCCTGTTACACAGCATGTTTTCTGTCCCCAGACCCTCTAATTAGGGCTGACTTGGATTAGCCAGGGGATTCACTTCAGATCTATGTTACCTGACACATGTCAGTAGGAGTCTGAGTATTGCCTGAATATGTTTCAGCTGAATAAAGTTAATATACAGTTCTTCTGACTTGCTTTTTCCAAATACCCTGGACCGCTTTTTATGAGTTAAAGTACTTGTTAATTCAAGAAGCACAATGATCTGGAAATCAGCACCAATGTTATCCAGGTTGTAATGAACAACTGTGAGACTGACCACAGAAAGGGCTTTTTTTCTTCAGTTTGGTTATTAAAACAAAAATAAAAATGTTTGAGCTCCTTTTTAGTAATTATGATTATTATTCTTATTTCACTGAAGCTAAAGAAATCTAAATCAAAACAAGTCAGGTTGAGCTAAGCCTTTTGGAAATGCCACAAGGCTGAGGGAGTGGGGCTGGAGCATTTCTGCCTTGCCAAGGGAGGCTCAGGTCCTCCAGAACTTCTTGTGGCTGGAAACATCTGGGCTGTGTGGTATTCAGGGAGAAGGTCTATTATAGCCTTGGTAGGGAGACACCTAAATTATTAGACAGATATTTCCTCCAGTTAATATGCAAGTATTTTAGAGACTGAATGAGGAACCAAGAATTAAAACTAAGTGATGTACCAAGTGAACAGCAGGTGGGGCCTCAAGTTACCCATTTTTGCACAGCAGAGGACATGGTCACAATCACATGCCAGAAGCTTAAAAAAAACCCCCTGTACATATTTTCTCTACATTTGCTACATTAATCCTCTTAACTATTGCCTTTTATTAATAGTTTCTGAAAATTATTTGTGCAGTGAAAAGTTGAGTTTATCAGGCGATAATACTCATTTTGATACCTTGGAGGTGCCAGCCATTTTTCATAACATTGGAAACTATTGTAAGGGGTCCACCTACACTGACAAATACTTTCAGCTGCTCTGCAACTGCATATTTTTGGGAATAAATGGTTAGCTGAAAACTTCCTACTGAAATATTGCTTCCAGTTCCCTCCAGTTGGGGCACCAGCTGGACACAAGCCAGGCAAGAGGAGCTTGTTCTCTATCTGGCAAAGTTTTTAAAAAACTGGTTTTGGTCATGCGCACTCAAACTGAGGTACTGCACGGTTCATTGCTGGTTAATCTGATTGCAAGAGCTCAGGAGAGGATGATCTTCCACCTGCCTTATAGAGACTGAGAGAGGTCTGTTGGTTCCAGGAGTCCTGTCCTTCTCACCATCCTTGCTGATGGCCTCACCAGAGTAAGACTGCATCAATCCCTTTGTGTTTGTCTTCTCCAGGTTTATTGCCTGGCGTGGTCTTTGCCCCAGAGAGCCTCCAGCTTCTTACTGGAGTGCCTTGTGCAGCCAGCACCCCACCTCTGCATGTGTTTTTTAATGACTGCTGGACTATAAATCAAAAAGAAAGGATGAAAGGCTTTGTCTTTTCCCTTTTCCAAATGGACACTCTGCTATTTCTGTACAATGGGCACATTCCCTCCTCTACCTCCTGCCCAACCAACACAGAAGTTGCTGGTTTTCATGTCACTGCCCAGTCATGCTCCTGCCATCCTTCCCTGCATTTTGTCATGTTTCCTGCTCTGTTTCTGTGTCACTGAAGTGCCTGCTGCTTGTTCCAGTCCCAACCGAGCTGTCTAAATTCATCATCGACTCTGTTTCTAGTTTTTGTTAATTTCTCTAATTTATAGGTGCTGTTCCCACATTTACACTAAGAATTCCCATTTCCAGACCCAAACTAAGTAAATCTTCACTTTATTATTGTCCTCTTAATATCTTAGCACATCGAAGAAAATCTCACTCATATGGGTGATTTTTTTTTTTTTCCAGCTGAGCCCCGTGCAGCACTGGGCTGCTTTTGTGTTTTCCTATCTTTGTCTGTTGATACAGTGAACAGAATATCACAGACAGGACTGGGTGGTGAAAAATCTGCTTGCAAAGCAAAGTGTTGATAGGCAGTAAGGTCTGTCTCTCATGGTTTATCTCACTCTGGCAAAAATGGTTTTGATCTGAAGTGGATAAAGCTTCGATGTAGCTTGAGAACAGGATAAGTTAGTTTTCATGAAAACCCCAGCATTGATGTTTCAATACCATCTAAGGTACCCCAAATCTAAAAGCCTGATCATCCTGCTCTCTCTTCTGCCTCAAGAGCATCTTTCTCTGCAGTGTATTTTTTTTTTCCACTCTGGGCTGGCAATGTAGGTCAGAGAGAGCTCTGTAGCTTTTAAATTCATATGGCAAGATTACTCTGTAAATCGGACTATGTTGACAGTAGAGCTTTTTTCAGCTGAAAATAAACAAACTGTTTAGGGTTGTTTTTTGTTGATCTATGCCAAGGACTATTTATATTGCAGGCAATGATTGGTTCCCCTTGCTGTCTTGGTACTAGGCTTGTGCACAAGTTAGTTAACATGTGAGATGAGGAGAGATGAGTGTTTGCTGAGTTTGTCCAAGTATAGGTAGAATAAGGAAAATATATATAGCTGCCCCTGGAAAGCTTCAGATGCTGTAGTGAATCCCAAGAGACCCGCCTGGGTTACTTCAGAGCGTCTTGCAGGAGGCGGTAGGGCAATCAGGAGGCATTAAGCCAATGGATCAGCTGCGTGTCTAGCTAAAATCCATGCCCAAACAATCTGTGCTCTCAAGGAAGCTGAGTGAGGGGGTTACTTTCTCTGCTGAAAAGCCTTCATAAATGGAATACTGTTTATTATTTTATGTCATGATTTAGCAAATACGTGAAGCTAATAAATGTGCTGAGAATAGAACTTCTAATTGAGAAATTGTGTCCACTGTTTTTATATCCATTTATTGGAGAGTAGTGTTCATAAGCTGGTAGCAGACCTCAGTTTATATGGTATGAATTCAGTTGATGCACTTGGGATGCATTTGATAATCATCACATTTGACAGGTGTTTCTGTAGCCATTGTGCATGGGCAGACATGGCTCTCACACTCCCACATATGAAAACACGCTCCAGAGTGTTTGTTTTTTCTCAAGTGCCCCCAGCACGGTTGCATTGTCAGGAATGGACTGCTCACTATTTTCTCAAGGATGGAAACTGTGTGGAGCACCCATCGGTACTCTTATAGCTTGTGTGGTGCCTGGGCTGGTGCGATCTCTGCTGCTGATGTAGAAGGCAAAAACCCTAATTTGGTTTGATGCCAGAATCGGGACTAGGTCACCAATCTTCTTACTGGGATTTAGCAGTCCTCTGGGTTTTTTTAGATTAGTGCTGGCTGTTTAGGATTGCAAGCTCAAATGGCATTAAAGAAGGTTGCCCCTGATAAAAACTATGTCATATTATACAATGTCATTGACATTTGCTGCAGGTATGTAACTGTAGCATAGACAGTGTTACGTATTTATCTGTTTATCTAGATGCTTGGTTAGCGGTTGACAGAAAAGGTTATTTTCAAGAATGGTAATACATTTCAATATGGTGTGTTGCAATAAATATCAATAAAATGCTGAATTATAGTACTACCATAAGGGGGGAAATAAAGTGATCCATCATTGCTGTATGTTAAAATACCTTCTCATCTACCCTGCTTCCTTATGTGGCATTCATTTATATGTGCAGAGCAGTATAAGATAGTGTTCTAAATTAAAAGGCAGAGACAGATATGCAAAATATTATTGCAGGTTTTATTTCAAACAATTAGTCTATATCAGTCACCTACAGGGATGTTTTATGAAGGTTCACACATAAAGAAGTTAATAAAGAAATAGAACAGTTGGAGAGCTTATACTGATATGCAGCTTTCAGGAAAAACATTTCTGTACATGAAGTAGCTTCATAATGAAAAAAAAATCTTTTTAATGTAGCTTTTATTCAGCAAATTTTTTCTGAAATTGCCTAATTCTTAGTTCTCCCCACATGTGGCTAATATTTTATTCAGTAGATATTATCTAGAATTTGGGGCATATCCAAATACAGTTTACCATTGAAGTATGGAAAACTTTTGGGAACCAAAAAATGAATGTATTTTGCTTTGAACATTTTCTTTTCATGGAGTGTGTCTTTTTTCCCTTTGCATCTTGAAAGGCTGGCAAAAATGTCTTATTCGGTATCTCCTGCCCTTGCTGGCCAGCTGCTTACAAACTGGATGAGAACATTCTGTCCATCCTAGGGATACATTTATGAACATTTATTATTAATGACTACATATTATATTTTGAGCATCTATGTCTCCTCCTCATCCAAGGGAGGGCACCAAACTTCCTCAGACGGCTGGAGCACCTCCCCTGTAAAGACAGGACTGGGAAGGTTGGGGTTGGTAAACCTGGAAAAGGATCCAGGGAAACCTTATTTTGGCCTTCCAGTAGTGAAAGGGGACTTATAGAAAAGAGAGAAAGAGACGTTTTACTTGGACAAATAGTGATAGGACAAAGGGAGACTGTTTTAAACTAAAAGAGGGAATATTTAGATTGGATGTTAGGAGGAAATTCTTCACTCTGAGGGTGCTGAGACACAGGTTGCCCAGAGTAGTTGTGGATGCCCCATCCCTGGAAGTGTTCAAGGCCAGGTTAGATGGGACTTTTAGCAGCCTGGTTTAGTGGAAGGTGTCCCTGCTTATGGCAGAGGGGGGTGGAACTAGATGATCTTTAAGGTACTTCCAACCCAAGCCATTGGTTTATAACACATTGCATATGCAGATTTTTTCTGCAAGAAACAAAGTATTTGGAATAAAAAGACAATATGAGTTAATTTCCTTTATTTTTAAGCCTTTTTTGTTTTCGTAGTTGGTCTGTTTGGAAGAAAGGAAGAGGGCATTTGTTGTTTGCTCTGTCACTGTATATCCTACCTTTGTCTTCGGTGTACAGTGTTACACTGCTGAGGTTTTTTCCCTAGCAGAAATGACTTGAAAATATTTTGTGGAATGCCTAGGACATGACTCGAAACACACTGAACTTTCAGATGAATTAACTGTTGATGATGCTTCTGGAACTGCCATTGCCATTTTCAGCAAACACAGCAGGGGATTTAGAGACCTAAATTCCAGTGGTTAAGTCATGTTATGCTCACAGATGTTTTTATCCTACACATCACACATGTGATATTTTCTTCAGTAAACCAGAGGAAAACTTGCTGATTTTCAGCCAGTTAAGACTCCAGGAAAGATTCTATCCTGTTTTTCTGTTTTCTGGACTCTCCTCACTTAGCTTCCTGCTGGGAACTTCAGTTGAGAAACTACAGGTTTGAAAAAATTCAGGGGTGTTGTTTTCTCTCCTGTCACCTTTCTGCTTCATCTTCTTTTCCCTGTGGAGAGAAACTGTGAAGTATAAACAGGGAAAGAGCAAATCCTTTGCAAATGCAAATTACAAATGTGTAGAAGTGAAATGAAGTTAAACTTCTTCGGAATGACTCTTTCCATTCATCTTCCTTGAGAAAAGAAAAATTGCTATTTCTTTCTGTTGGCTTCAATCAAGACATTCAAAAAACATGTTCTCCATGTTTGGAAATTTTCTGGCCTAAAGTGCAGTGATCAGCTTCTAGAATTCTCAGTTCAGCTCTTTGGTTCTTGAACAGCTCAAACTTTTTTCAGGAAAAACATGGGAAATGTCATGGTATCTTGATTATTATTTCATTCACAGATAAAAATGTGCTCCTTACCAGAACAACTGTGTGAGTTTAGAATCTCTGATTGACTCTCTGTAGATGGAGAAGCAACATGATGTGGCCACATGGCCACATTTGGAACTACAATGAACATCCACTTATAAATTCACATCTGTTTGTGTGCATCAAATTACATACATACTTGCCTATGCATATTAATTTGTGACATATGTGTGGTGTTCATATCCCTCCCCCAGAAATAGGGTTCTCGATGCAAAAGTGATCTTGCAGGCTTGGTCACTTTAGCTTGCAAGTAGTAAATATTTGCAGAAGTATTGGGTTAGGGTTTTTTTCTGTGATTTGGCATATGTTTTGTGTAAATTGGGTAGTTCATGAGGAAAGAATGAGAAATTGTCAGGAGGCTGGAATTCAGCGACTCAGAGACTCAGCTGGGAGAATTTTGTTAAGAGAGTGCTCTCTGTGGTGAGTACAAAGTATTCCTGACAACCAGTTAATCATTTTCACTTGTTTGTGTTGCAAGAATAATTGCAGAAGCTGCAGTGTGGGGATGGAGAAGCTTCCCCTTGTGTATGCTACTTATTTGTTGCCATGTACATTTTAACTTTTGCAGGTGTTTTATTTGCGTTTGCACATAGGAGACCACCACGCAGCCCATATGGTGTAGAAAATGAAAGTATCAACCAAATTAAATTGCAAAAAGTAATTAAAATTGAAACAGTAAAATTAAATAAAATCAGTGGTCTGCACGCAATTGAAATCTTTTTCATCAGAAAAACATTGAAACATTGGGAAAAAAAAAAATTAGCTAATTCTTCCCCACCAGAAGGAGGAGGGGGAAAGGAAGATGTTAGTACAGCCGCATGCCAAAATACATTACAGCATGCAAGGCTAGAGCCAGCCCACATATTTGCACAGTGCATTGTTGAGATCCATTGGAAAGTGCAAATGCTAATTAGGAATGTGAACCAGATAACCTCAACATCAGTTTGAGCCCAATTATTCATACCGGGATTTCATGACACTGATCTGTTTGTCCTTATTCCAGCCATCCTGCCTAACTAGAGTTATTACAGTAATTGTATGGAGCTGGATGCCAGGCTAGTGCTAGTGTGTGACATTCCTCACTGGCAATTTGGCAGCTTTTCCCAGGAAAGCAGTTAAGGTCATTTGCATATGTATTTGTGCAGAAAGTTACATGCAAACTCTTCCCTTTTAAAATCCAGGTCCACAGCTGTTATACATTTTCATCTTGCTGTGCTCCTTGACTGATCAGAAAGGGAAGTGTCAGTTCATCGGGCTGTCCTGACCTTGCGGTTACTGTGCACTGGAGTTGATGGTTATTGGTGGCAAAAATGAATCCTGTTATAGATGTTTGGCTGTGGAACTCTGTTCTCACTTTGTGTTTTCCCTAGCACTGCAAAATTTGGTCTGAATGTGATCCCCTGTAATTGATTCCATGCTGCAAGCAGCCCTTGCTCAGCATTCTGCACCCACATGAGACTGCAGCGTTGAGTGCCAAAGCAGAACCGCCCCAAAGCACATCACTTTGGAGGCTTCAATAGTTTTCATTTCTAGGAAGCAGAGAGGGCTGCTTGCTACTCATCAGCTCCTCATCCTGTTTCCCTCCCAGTGAGTGGAGGGTAGTCTGCTGGTGAGCAAAAATAGAGCCTTGAGAGTAGACCAACTCTAGACCAGTGTCTAATCAGATACTGAACCTCTTAGCACCTGGGGAGGTGCACAGGGATCCCAGTGTCACGGCCATGCTGGTTCAGAGGGACTGGAGAGGCCCCTGACATGAGCAGGGCAGTGGCCAGAGCAGTGAGCAGGTGCAGTCAGGCCAGCTCTGGCATTGCCTGGCAAATGCCTTGAAACCCTCTGAGAACAGAGGCTCCTCAGCCATGTTGAGCTACGTGTCCCAGAACAGTATTGCCCCTCCAGTGAGAAATCTGTCAGACAGAGGGTTGAATTCTGTCTGAAAGAAGCCTGAGTACTGACAGGCCCTCAGCATGGATGGCTCTAGCTGGCACAGAGCTAGGAAAGATGGCTGGTCCTGTAGGCTGGAGGTTACCCAAGAAGCGAAAGTGGGTCATTCAGGGTGAGGTGCATCAGAAGAGGCTCAGGCTGCATTATCAGGGTGAGTGCCAAAATGGCCTGCAGGAAGACTGCAAATGATTGTGTTTCAGGGACAGAGCAGGTTTGCTAAACCAGGACCCACTGTGGCTTGAAGACATTTTGGAGAGGTGGTACCTCCTGGCATGAGGCAGCCAAGGCTTTCATAGAAATAAAATTTGTCCTGGAGGTGGCAGATCTGAATCCTCATAAATTTTCCTCTGGCACAACTGGCTTCCAGCCTGGGAAGCACCATCCAGCACATAACATTTGAAATCTTCCTGATCTCTTCCCTGTATTTTACTGACTCCCTAAGGAATTTTCCAGAGTCTTACTAGTACCTGTAGGACAAAGGAGTTGGTATCATATCTTTGTATTAAGTTGTTGGTTGCTCATTTTCTATACTATTTCCCTCATTGCTGAACACAGTACAGTAACATATGGCTTTGGTAGCTAGGTTGGTGTAATACAAGGTTTTTATTACTCAAGGGTCCTGATGGGCAAAAAGGTGAACAGAAGTCAGTGATGTTCCCTGGCAGCACAGACTGCCAGTGCCATCCTGGGCAATATTACCAGCAGGTTGAGGGAGATTATACTTCCCCTTTACTCAGTCTTGAAGTGCCAAGTCTGAGTCTGGGTTCCCCAGTACGAAGGAAACATGAACACACTGGACAGGGTTCAGCAAAGGGCCACAGATATGATGATGGCCCTGGAGTACATCTTTTACGAGGAAAGGCTGAGAGCTGGAACTGTTCAGCCTGGAGAAGAGAAGGCTCAGGGGGATCTTAGCAATGTGTATAAACATCTGATGGGAGGAGTGAAGAAGACAGAGCCAGAATGTGGTCAGTGGTACACATTTGCCATAACAAGAGACAAGGGGCACAAAGTGAAAGACTGTGAACTTCCATTTAAACAGAAGAAGAAAATAATTCACTAAGGGGGTGGCCCAGGCAGGCTGTGGAGTCTCCATCCATGGAGACATTCAAAACCAAGTGGACATGATCCTGACAAATCTGCTTTAGGTGGTGCTTCTGGAGAAGGGAGGGCAGACTAGGCAATCTCCAGAGGTGCCCTCCAGCCTCAGCCAGTCAGTGATTCTGTGATTACCATAAAGTAGATACTTTGTGGCTGAAGTGATAACGAAGGCTTGTGTTTTTTCACTTTGATAATGTTTGCTTATTGTAAGTACTTTACAGCTTATGGTTTTAATCATAATAAAGGAAAACTTTCTTATTATTGTTCTGCATTAAGAAGTACTGGACGTTGTACTCAAGTGTTTGCCAATGAGAATAATTGACTTGATAATAATCTTGTTATCCAGGCAGAGCAAAGGTAGAAGTGCTTGAATTTCTGAGCTCTTCACTCTGTATTCACACAATCTTGGTCTGGTGACCTTGTAAGGTGATGGGGGTACGGTGGACCTTCAGCATCCCAAGGAGGGAAAAACTCAGCTTCAAAACTGAGGAGAAGCTGGTGAAAAGAGAGGCTACTTCTGCTTGTGTGTGAGAGTTGCTGGCAGGCACTGGCTTGCCAAGTTTTCTGCTGCTGGCTCCTTTCACTGGGAACTTCACCAGGAGGGTGTTTACTCCCATTCCCACTTCAAGAGAGAGCCCTGGCCTTTATAAACCTGCAGGGATGAGGCTGTGAAAAAAAGTAACGTTTTTGCTCCCAGATCTTTGTGTTCATTTACACTGTTTAATTTGTGTGTGGTATTCCTTCTGTTTACTTGATTTCCCAGAGCTTAAGCAAAGCATCTTTTTTCACATCCGCACATTTTGTTTCATCCCACTCATGCCTGAAAAATATCTAAGAATATTTCTAGTGGATGCCTTAGCCAGATTTACCTTTCAGATTTTTTTTTTTTTCATTTACAAAGTCAGTATTTTATGGCACCAAGTCTTTTTTTATTTATTTTTTGATCCACATTTTTTGGGCTGCTGAGAATTGATTGGCATTTTTGGCATTAACCTGTGATCCACAGTAACCAGCAGACTGTCAATCTTTCTTCATCTTAGACTTGTCACTCCGAAATAATGGAACGCTAATGTTTAGGATGGATTGAGGAGCTGTATGAATTTGTAAGTTGACCTTTCTCTCCTCCTCCCATTCTCTCCCTGCCAAAGCAATGATATCCTTGCCTTTCGTGGCATGGTTATTCGGGCATGCAGTAAAATAAAAACAATTAACAAGGGCAAAAGAGGTCTTTTCAATTGCTTTAATTATATATTCCTAATTGAACCTCTTAATTTCCCATGAATTTATGCAGTGGCTTCCCTTCACTGTGTTTCTGTGCAATCATGCTTTAGAAACAGTATGTCTGCTCACAACACATGGGTAGAAAGTGGCATTGCTGCCTATATGCAGGTGCATGAGGTTTTCTCTTGCATTAGTGATGCCTTGGAAAGGCTGACCTGGAATAGCGACCGGACAGAGCGAGAGAAAAAAGTAAATATTTATTAAAAGGCTTTTAAGGGTACACCTTGGGCAATACAAGAGGCTGGCCAGGGCTACACCTAAGGTGGATTTAAAATGGTCACAAAAAATGGACCGCTGGTCATGAGATCTTACACTTTTATAAGTTTCAGTCCATTTGCATATTGGAGTTTATTGTCCAGTTACAGCTTCAGATTATGAAGTCCCATCCTCCTTGTTTTCTCTCTTCAGTCCACTTTTGTTTACGCTTTTGGGCCTGAAAACTTGTAATGGTTGTCCTTGGTCCTCAGCAGGAAAGGATTTGTTTTGTCTACCTACTCTGTGAAGTGAGCTGATTAACACTTAATATGAGGCTCAGAACTACACACCTAGGCAGCACAGAGTCTGAAAAACATGAAAGCTAAAACTTAAGGCATCAGTGGCCGTTTCTCTAGGAAGAGAAGTGGTCTTGGTAAGGCTTTCCCTCAACCATCACCAGTTCTTCCCTTGTGATGGTGAAGAGAAGACCCTGGCTAGGAAGGTCTGTCAGTTACATTTTGTGTTTCCCATGTCCTCTTGCACCACCAGCAGGGTTTGCCCATATCCCATTGCAGCAGAAATTTTGTAGAAAATTACTAAGTACGACTTGGGCATCTTCATACAGGAGGAGGAAGAGATGGTTATATTGCCATGAAAATTGTTCCAGATTGCCATAGATACTCTCCCTTGCTTGCAGTGTGTAGCCAAACCAGAAGTTTGAGCACTGGGGGTTTTCTGGGCATTTGGTTTTTATTAGAGCACAGTCCTGCACAACTGTTTCCTGTAATTCCCTGTTAAAACCCCATACCTTGCAGCTCCTAGCTGCTATTTCTCAAAACAGACATCTGTGTCGTTACGTGGATTGGCTACATAAAACAGCTCCTGTTTGGCCTTGAGTGACTCTTAAAATTAAGAGAGCACTGAAGTGCCACAATTCAAATACATGTAAATGGTGCACTGGCTCAGATGTAGTGGTTTTCAAAGCTGGTCTCCTCTAGAGCTAACCTGTTTTTCTCTATTTGGTATAACTACTTAGTTTGTTAACAAGTAAAAGAGCAAGAAAAATGCAGCATTGCTTGCTTATAGCAGAAATGTGGCCATTTTGGCTTGAAGTTTCTGAGTTGGTTCCTCTCCACACAGCGGTATTAAGATCTTTTTTATCCTCCTCTTTCTCTGCAGAGAACACCAAGTATAAAACCACCAACCTCCTGTTACCTACTTTCAAGTTTGGGGCGTGAAGAATTAACTAAACACTTGTTTGACACTATAAAGGAGCTGGGGCATATTTATGCTTCCTGCTTACAGGGTGGAAGGCATGTGACATGCAGAACAAGGCCCTAGAGCTGTTTGCTCAAATAATGCTGGAAGGAACAGTAAATGAAGCTACAGGAATACGCTTGTAATGCACTTCTGGGCCTGGTTTGTTTTCCTCAGCTGGAGAGCATTTTTCAGGCCATGCTTTCTCCATTGATAAAAATGTGAAGGATGTTTTCCAGTGTCCTTTCCAATGTACCATTCCAATGCCAGTAAAAATACCAAATTTAACATAGATTATGCTTCACAACTCCCTCCATCATCTCTTGTGATGTTTTCACTGGGTGTTAGGCAGCAACCCTCAGTTCTTTCCTTTTTTTTCCTCTTGGCTTGATTACAACTTCTAAAACAGTTTGAGGCCAGCGTTGGGCTCCATGGGTTTGTTGGCATAGCTGTGCCAGCTTGGATTTTGAACTGCCCTCTCCCAGCCAGGGCTGCTGGGCTGGCAGTGCAGTCTGGACACAGCTCTGTTGGCAGAGGCACGTAAATTTGGAGGTGGCATTCTCTCCTCTTCTGTGGCAACTGGCTGCATTGCCTTTGAAGCAAGTAGTGTATTTCCAGTCTGCTTCTAGTCGTGTATGCTACAGATAAAGAAAATGCTGCACTGACATCAACTAAAATAGTGTGGTCAGAATAAAGTGGGGAGATTTTTTCCTTTAGCTGAGTTGCACTTTGGGAAGCAGGCAGTGATGCAACACAGTGATGAATATGGCCCAAATAATTTTGAGTTGTTTATTACAGTTAATGTATATCAAAGTTGGCATGTGTATGATATAAAGAGGATGTTTCTGTCTGTTTGGTTTTCTGGAGAATTTTTTCCTCAATTTCACATACAACTCTGAGAACCTGGATGACCTGAATATTTGCTGTCCAATGTGATACATACTAGGAAGCTTCTGCTAGGGGCTCTGGGTGTTGACAGTGAGAGGTCTTCTCTTCTGACATGCCAGCAGTGAAGAAGGTTAGTGGGGCACTGGGAAGCTGGTTTTTTTACCCAGCTGCACTCACAGTCAGATATTTGGCTCTTTCCATGATTTCCATAGATGGTGCAATCACATTTCCCTGTCTGTTAGACAAAAATGAAATCCTGAAATCAGTCCACACTGTTACCAAAGCAAAAAGTATGCCTGTGTTTGGTTTTTCCTCCAGTGGATTGCCCCCCCAGTCACAATTCTGATAATCCATGACCAGGAATATTTTGTACTGCTATTTGTTGCTACTTGTGCACAAAGAATTGCTTTGGTTTGCAGAGGCATGACCTCATCATGCTCTTGAAGTTGCAGTTTCAGAAAGACAGAAGAGATTTACCTATTAGAAGTCAAAACATGATATGTATGACTTTCTTAACTCTGCAAGAAGATTTGAGGTTTTAGGAAAAGAGGATTTGCCCCATTCAGCAGATTCCTCTGAAGCTCCAGGTCAATAGGTTGGAAAGATGGATGCGAAGATTTGAATCATTTTGAGGTTAGTGGTTTGACAGAAAAGGTGTTATTTTAATGCTTATATTACTTTATTTTGCAAACTTAAGCATCTTCTTGTTTGTTTTCTGTTCATTCCCATAGAAACGTTCCAGAGGTCAAGTCCTGTTCGACAAAGTGTGCGAGCATCTGAACCTTTTGGAAAAAGACTACTTTGGACTAACATACAGAGACACAGAAAATCAAAAGGTAACTCACAAAACTGCAGGTGGCATTTGGCATGTGAACATCAGAAGTCCCTGAGACACTCCCCAGACAGCTGCAAACAATCCAGAAGTTGGTTTTATGTTCCTTGCCGAGTTTCATAGACAGAGTTTGAGCAATTGTTTTTTGTGACTCTGCTTCTCAAGAGCATCTCCTCTGTTTCCCTGGGTTCCCCCTCTTTCGGCTATTTATGACATGAAAGATACTAATCATACAGCTGGTGCTCTTTCCAGTATGATTTATTCCTTTACTGTCATAGATGAAAGTCAGATTTACTCTCAGAGATATACTGCAAAACATATAATACTAAAATATGGCTTAATAATAGTGGTTGGGACACAGACAGGCAGGAGATGACTGACTGCTCCTGCTAACTGCCAAGATAAGGGAAGGCTCTAAGCCTTGGGTTTATCTTAGCATTATTGTTGATTTGACTAAAGACATTAGTCTTCAGAAGCAGTTGGTAGCAATAGTGAATCACATTCTGGTGTCCTGCATCCCAACTTCAGCATGAAACAAGCTGTGTATTGCAAGTACCAAAGATGATCTAATGTGCAGGGCATATGTACCTACATTGTTTGGGACATGGTACAGTGAAAGAGAGAGTATCAAAGGACAATTTAAATTATTTTATTTTTTGGCATTGTAATATAAATATTTTGACAGAAACCAGTACCAAACTTCTTAACAATATGCACAGTAGCTCAGCAGAGCTAACCAGCTGAAGGTATTTTGTACTTTGCATGGCCTGAAAGATCTTCCTTGATGGAGCTGGAGCTACTACTACTTTTTTAGCCATTTATGTCTTGTGGGAACGCCAGTTGTGTTTTCTAGGCTTTCTTTTGTTTCAAATACATATGATATGGAAGAAATTGGGGTTTTTGTTTCTTTTCCCCCCTTTCTTTACAGACTTCTCTGTTTCTAATTCAGAAAATCACTTAAGCAGATACATGGTCCGTGCTAGTGCAAGATAATGCGAAAGCATGTGCTCAGTTTTGAGTTTTGAGAAAAGCTAGGCAGAAGTCTGTGTGCATTTTCAGATAGGTATGTTTTCCTATGGGAAAGACAGGCATTGATTCATTACTTATACGTGGTTTAGAAGCACTAAACATTTATATGTCACCAGTTACTTTACAGAGCTAAACAGTTAAAAGAAAAACTGCCTGCTGCCACTTTTATTGATCAATAACATGCATATTTTTAATGTCAAAGTACTTAGCAATTCCTCTGGCACATAACTTCCAGCCAGACAACATAAGTGCCCATATCCCATGCCATCTTTGTAAACAGAAATCCTAATGCATCTTTCATTTCTTGGTGCATAGTGTGCTTTTGTGCTCAGCCATAGCTAGAGATCTTCAGGCTCTTGTTTTGCACCACAGAGCAGGTTTGGACAGCTGCAAACTGGTTGTTTTTGTTGGGGAGGGATTGTTGTGTTCTGCTTGTTTGATATCTCTTTAGTGTTTTATTGTCTCTCTGATACATTTGTTTGCCTTTCTTTGGAGAAAGTGGAACTTTCCTGGGGAAAGCCAACTTTTTGTTCTGGGCTGTGACGCATTTTAAATATTAATTTGATTCTCTTAGAGGTCAAGACAGCAGAGGCACTGAGACCCCAAGCTGCTGTGTGCCTCCTCCAGAGGAATTTCATCTGCTCCTTGGCATCCATGGAGTACTAACACATCACTGGGATAATTCTCCACCTCCTCAGCAGGGGTTTTGTCCTGCATAGTCACTGGGCTCTGCGTGGTGTGGATGGGGGCAGAGGTGCTGTTGTTCTGCCTCTGGTTTCCCTGGAGAGCCCCTTGTGCCCATGCTGCATTGCAAACAGGGTAGTGCCCTACTCTGCACTTGGTTATCCTCTAGCAAGTCTTTTCAGCCTTTCCAGGATTGGACGGGGAAAAAAAAAAAAAAAAATAAAAAGATCAAAACCACCTTTTTGTAACAAGCTTGTAGAAATTTAGTTTTCCCAGAAGATACTCTGTGAAAAGATCTCTGTGGGTTCATTTTACCAATTCCTATTTTTGATTCTTTTATTTCAAATCATTTAGGCCCTCATAGTCTGTGAAGGTTAATAAAGATCCTGTTTCTACCCAGAACCACATCTTGAAAATTAGTGTTAGCCCTGCCTACTGCTACTCCAAGGAGAAAGGGGTGGCAGTGCTTCACATGTGCTAGCTTTGACTCATAGCACTGTTTTAAAAATAATGTTTATTGTGTTTTCTAATTCCAATTGAAAAAAGGAAACATTTTCTTTGCAGAATTGGTTGGACCCTGCCAAGGAAATCAAGAAGCAGATCCGAAGTAAGTTTGTTATCGTTGCCCCCTTCTACATGTCTCCCCGTGGGGACAAAGCATATTTCACAGTCATCTTTTGTATCCTCTCCCAAGTCTTTAGCAGAGGAATTATGTACATCCTTTAGATTTTTTACCCCATGATGATGGTGAGGAATTATTGATGCTCGCGACACATGAACTTGCATTGCTGAAAACAACTTGACATTTGCAGAGATGCAAAATCCTGAAGTTTGACATTAAGCAATGTAACCTTAGGGACTAGGCCATGTATATGAATAATTTCTTGCATTACTGATATTTATATCATATCCAGAAACACTGCTCATGCCCCATACTGAAATAATTCACTGATACAAAATAGTACTCTATCTGAAATACCTTTTCTTTCTTCATTTCAGAAGATTAATCTTAGCTCCTAAAATGACCATTCAGTCAGTTTTCTGATTCACATGAATCTTTTTAAACACTCAATTGTTACAACTAGGTGTCTGCTACATTAGGAATTAAAAAACCTGTCAAAGGAAAACCTTTTTGAGACTGCTGGGCTCAAAACGTGACTTGTGTTCTTTTACTTTTCTTCACTTTTAAAAATTGACAAAATGTTTATGTGTATGAATGACTTCTGTGGGCAGAAAAGCCTCAGAAATTTTTTTTCTTTGCACATTTTGTAAATGACCTCTTCTAGCACTTGTGCTTCCATAAACAAAAGTATCTGGTAGTTTACATTTGTTGGGTCAGGCCTGGCAAAGAAATCTCTTCCCTCTCCAAGACTAAAAGGGGTAATTTACACTGGTGGGAAAATTTCCCCACTTACTATGAGCAACTTCCCTTTCCCTTCAGTATTATTTACTTACAAGTAAGTGATCTGCAATACAAAGTAGTGAGCATTTGCCTTTTTAAAATCTCCTGAAGGGATGGCTCTGGAGAGGAAGGTGCTTTAGACCACGATGAGTTAGGTTACACAGATGGTCAGTGCAAGTAAAACAGCTCAGCTCCCCACCACATATTTGAAATTAATTTAATATGTACCCAAGCCATTAAACAGACAATGAAGGGTTGTGACAGCAGGAAATTAACCAGGGCAGAAGAGTCTCATCCTGGACTTGAGGCAGTGGACAGTTTATTTGCAGAAAATTACAGTAATAATTTTCTTTCTCTGTACAGTTCACACCAGAAATTTGGAACAGGCCAACAGTGGAAAAGTAGTTCTGTTACCCATAATGCTTTCCAAGACATATATATATATATAGTCCTGCTAAACCCTGGTTGAGTTGTACTACACTCCGACCACACTGCTGGGACTTGATCCCAGTGGTTGAGAAAGGCCCTTGGTTCACACCCCGTTAGTTATAACCCACTAACTTGCACAGTGTTAGGTTTTATTACAACCGTGTACATATGGGGTGAAGACTGCTTACTCCTCTATCTTAACCGTCTGTACTATTATAGGCTTTATCATAGGCTTTATTTAAATTTTTTGTGCCAAGGAGCAGATTTACAGGCAATGATCCCTTCCCAACCTGGTTGTGGAACTAGGTGTCACCTCTGGCTTCATTCCTACCTTGGGGCTGGTCTACTCTCTGATGGGACCATGCCCCATCCTCGCTGCCAGCCACATCTTCCTTTCACCATCTTTTATGGCCCAAGAAAATGGGAAACTTCCTAGAATCAAGGACTCCAAAAGGACTCTCTTGCCAAGAGCTGAAGTCCTGATGGTGAACTTCAAAACTCTGTTTGCACATTCATAGAATCACAGAATCGTTTGGATTGGATGGGACCTTAAAGATCACCTACTTTCAACCCCTGCCATGGGCAGGGACACCTCCCACTAAACCAGGTTGCACAAAGCCCCATCCAGCCTGACCTTGAACATTTGAGATTAGATGTGTGGATCACCAAAGTAGATGGGGCCTCCCATGGGATAAAATTTCCTTGTTGCTTGTAAGAACAGTGTGGTTTGGGGTTTTGTTATTGCTTTTCATTTGCGCTCAAGTTATGTGCTAGTGTATGCTAACCCTTTTTTTCAGAATAACATCTATATTTATATACCATGTTCAACTCTTTTTTTAAAATCTTGGTATTATTTTTTTACAACATTTAAAGCTAACACTCCAGAAATAATTTTGCTAACTCTGGAGATACAAACCAATATCCATCCCATGGGTCAACTAAATTTAGTGAAATAATTAAATAAGAATTCCCCAGTGCTGTGTACTTTCACAGTCATACTCTCTGTTTGTCCTTGCAGTTTTGTCTGCACAATAATTTATGTCTGCTGGAAAAAGGAGCTGTGTGCTGAGGCAGCACTCTGAGAAGATGTTGTGAGCTGCTTAGGGCAGCTAGACCTCGGCACATCACCCTGCTCAAGAGCCCACTCGGACTCTGGCTTGTGGTGTTTCCAGTGCCTCTGTGTTTTGGGTTATTGGTTTTTAAAGCTTGTACAGACTGTGTGGTGTTTACTTTTAATAAACCTTGTTCTTAGACTGAGGGTTTTTTTAGTATTAGTAATAAATTACTGCGCACTCAGAGTCCTCACTTCAGTGGTAGTCCTATTAAATAAGAAAAGAGCTGTAAAATCTTATCTAATACAGTATCATCTCCCCACGACGTGTGAGAAAAATATTCTAAAGCCTGTTCTTATTAATTGCTTGTCTGGGATATTTTTTAAATCTGCTGGTGATCGAATAGCATGAGCATCTCTGTTTGGACTTGCAATCTACTTCCAGTCAATCTGTATTCTTTTCCAGGTGGTGCTTGGCAGTTTGCATTTAATGTGAAATTCTACCCTCCAGACCCTGCCCAGCTATCTGAAGACATTACCAGGTGCTTTAAACATTAAATATCTTTTTAGAAGTGGCTTAAAAGCTGTCCCTGGTAGCACTTACACTCTAATTATCCAAGAAAAGAAAAGCTTTATATTCCCACTCTCTTTTTTTCGTATGAGCTTATGGAAAATATGCAATGCTTTGGCAGAGAAGGTAGTGTGAACAGTGTCTATCCCCTATGTTATGAACTATTTTGTATAGTTTAAGCCTAAATCCCAGCTTTATCAATACATATAGATAGAATACAGAATATATTCCTTAGAGTTGATTTTAATTTTCACAAAGATGCCCGATGCCCACTTTTACCAGTGGTACTAAGTTATTGCTGTAAGTAAAATCATGACTATTAAAGGAAAGAAGTGAGACAATGTTGTAGTGAGACAATGTGGTAGTTTCATGACCATACTGAATGCAAAAGAGAGCACTGTACCAGCTACTTAGGAAAAAATGAACTCTTTCCCAACTGAAACCAGGATAGATGAGAGTAAGCATGCATGTAAATTTTGTATATCATTTCACAAATTAACCAATCGATGTGCATGGAAGAGTGGATATGGTGGTAATGAATAGCTGCTCCCTGTTCTCCAAGACACTCAGCTATGCACTCCACACCTCTGCTCTCTGGTTTTGTATTCATATTGCAGCCATAACAACAAAAAACGCAAAACCTCACCTGATTTCCTCCTTGGAAGGAGGCACAAAAAACTTTAAGCCATGATGGATTTTGCACCATCAGCAAACTGTTCCGCAGCCTGTTGCAACATTTTGCAACCTTTGAATATTTTTAACCTTCAGTGCTTTATGGAGTACTTGTATTTAAGGTAGTATGAAGCCTTTGGCCTAGATCAGGGTCCCCTGTGGTAGGTACTGTGCAGAAAGACAGTGTGCCAAGGGTTCACAGTTGAATAGAGGACCTCCAAAGGAAAGGACTGCTTTATTCTTCTTCAAACTCTTCTATTTCCCCTGGGAACTCTGCCACCAAACCAATGCTTTTAACTTTTTTTTTCTGTTTTCATCTATCTGGTGAAATCTTGCAGTGCACATTTCTGTGGTTTTAACAGCATTTATTGTTTAAATGTATTTTTAAGACAGAACAACATGTTGCTAAAGAGGCAGCTTATGTTTTTTGAATGACTTGGAGTTCAGCTATTCTTAAATGAACAGTATATGAGGGTTTTAATTATTTTTTTCTCCTTAAAGAATTATCAGGTAGAATTTCTCCTTAAAGAATTATCATTTTATATATAAGTGATTTATGATAGAAATCTAGTACGTTTAATGGGTATTTCTTCATCTAGGTCACTAAACAAAGTAATAACCTATTTTATTAAGAGATCTCTGTGCTGCTCTATAAAGATAAAGTAGGTGTTCCTACTAATAAATTAGGCAAGAGCTTGGTGTTTTGGGGTTGTTTTTAGAAAATTATTATTGCCCTTTTAAATGGCTGAAAACCTCTGGGCTTGGCTGTCTGCAAATTCCTACTGGAGCCGAGGCCTCTTGCCAGTGCTCGGGCGGTGTTTCCTCGGGGGCAGCGGTGGAGGAGCCCTGTCCGAGGTGCTTTGGTGCTCCCTTGCAGGTACTACCTCTGCTTGCAGCTGCGAGATGACATCGTTTCAGGTCGGCTGCCCTGTTCATTCGTCACGCTGGCCCTGCTGGGCTCCTACACGGTGCAGTCGGAGCTCGGCGACTACGACCCGGACGAGTACGGCAGCGACTACATCAGCGAGTTCCGCTTCGCACCCAACCACACTAAAGAGCTGGAGGACAAAGTGATCGAGCTGCACAAGAGCCACAGGTAAGCAGAGGGCGTCAGGGTGAGCTCTAGCCTGCTTCAGGTGCCGTCTTGGTGCATCAGGAGATGTTGAATTCTGCAGTGGTGTACTTAATATTTTTCGGGCAAGACTCCTCTGTGTGTCTTTGGATGGAGAAGAGCTTTGCAGCGCTTGAGTTGACAGGGCCTGCACTAGGAGCTGTGGCTCTGCTAGGTACCCAGCTACCTAAGGCTATAGTTCTGACAGGCTGAAAACGTTTTCCAGCTGCTGGATTTTCTTTTGGATTCTGTTTCCTTAACATCTATGCTTGAACTGGTTACTTTTCCACAGGGGAATGACACCTGCAGAAGCTGAGATGCATTTCCTGGAGAATGCCAAAAAACTATCAATGTATGGAGTAGATCTCCATCATGCCAAGGTATGTACTTTATTTCTTTCACAGGCCATATGTCTCCTGTGGTATAATACTTGGATCTGTATGGACTCCCTGATTTTTTTTTTCTTGTATTTTTGAGACAGGAATTTTGTGGGATGAATCACATGTCAATATAAGGAGAGGTGACTCATGAAATAAGTGTAAATATATCTTGTAACCATAACATAACTTATCCTATAGATTCAAAAAGTTGCACATCAACTTTCATGTTGATTAAACAATGCTATCCTTGAGGAAAATACTGAATGGATGAGGTGATGAGGGAGGATTTTAGAAACTGTCCAGAGAGTGGTGAGTTTTCATGTAATTCAGCTACATTTTCCAGTTTAATAAGGCCAGCCATGCGATCTTAACTGGATGGCAGATCATTTCTGTGCCGCAAAGGACTTTCAAGCAGTTATTTAGCTGTGCTGGAAACCTAATCAGATTGATGATAATGGGGAGACAGCAGCTTGTCTCTTTCCTGAAGTGTGGTTGTTGCAGTTGACAGGGAGGGCAGTAATTCTCCTGGAAACATTCTCCCATGATCAAATAGTTTCTCTAATCATCAGCAGTCGTCTAAGTTATGAATAAAACATGGTCATTCTTACTGTGGCTTGGGAGAGTCACTTGTTAGCCTTGTGTTGGTTGTCTGATTTTTACGGGTTTTTTTTCCAAATAAATAATTACTATTGTTTTCTTCACTCTTCAGAGTAAGACTAATGGACTTTAACATTTTTGAGGTTAGCAAGCATCCTTGGCAAATGAATATGGAACCAAAGAATTCTGCCCTGTGGAGAGAACTGCATTTTCTGTAAAGGTCAAATTATTGTGAGCCTGTTTTTTTGCTGCAGCAGATCCTTTCAAGAATTGAGATAAATTTGCAGCTCAGATCTTGAAAGAGCCTGCAACCATGTCCCTGGGGCATTTCATAGGAACTGTGCATGTGTGTTACAGAATTCAAGGCAATCTTTTGTGTTCTGTTAATTGCCTTCACTGAAAATGAAAAATCTGTGTACAGCTCAATGGGCAACATCTACCAGGAGGGAGGCCACTGCCTTCCCTGTATCCAGCAGATACGCACACTGTCTTCAGGCACATTTGGAGCAGAGAGAAATGGATTGGCAAATGTCACTTGATAGCCTTTTTTCCAAAGCAAAAAAATCCAAAACCCAGCAACTAAGTGGATTACTGTTTGAAATAAGTTACAGGCTTTGTTATTGCAAATTTTACATAACATAGCACTAAGGCCTAAGTATTTTTTCAGAATATGGGAGAAAAGCTGTGAAGTTTAAAATGGGATATTATAAGATAACCATTTTATTTATTCTTTCATGCAAAAGTATTCGTATCCTGGTTTGGTCTTCTGGTTTTTTATATCAAAAGACTCAGGGCAAGAGAATTTAGTAGAAAAGCTACTCTCCAAACTGATGCTCTTTATTTTAAAAAGCTGCAGTGATAACCAAGATTTGTCTGTCTGTGGGTTAAGAAACCCGACAGTCATCTTGAAAACTGGGCTGAAGGTGGGAAAAGTAGACTCTGCCTGAGAAGTCATGTTTTTTAATTAGGTCTGCCAGTGAGATTTGATGGTGCCAGGCTAGGGGACAAGTATCTGTGCATGCCTTTTGGAAGTCGTGCAAATGTCTCTATGTAAATGTCAATTCATTAAGTCTGTGCCAATATCTTCAGTGTTGGACAGATGTTGTTGGACTCACCAGCTCGCATTAAAACTAGTTCTCAGTTAGCCAATGCAAGGCTGTGATGAAAAATATGTTCAATTAGATAGGTTTGTCCTCTGGGTTCTTACCATTCTGAGGAAGACCCCCCATCTGTATGCAGAGCTAGAGGAATTGTGCCTCAGACATTACAGCTAACAGGTTTCGGGTCCATGCAACCACATGGCTCCCGGAAAAAGCCAAATTCTTTTATTCAGGTTTCATTTTACACTAGTAGTATCACATTGGAAAACAGTCTCTGACTCCAACAAGTAACAGAAGTCTTGAATAAACTTACATCTGCAGCAAAGGTGGAGATAAGGGAAGAAGGCATTTCTCAACAAGTTTTTGTGAAAGTTTATCAAAAACGAAGCCCCTTACAGGGGCTGCAGAACCTGCTGAAATGTGCCATGTATGAGCACACTTGTATTTCAGACATTCATCAGGCAGTGCAATTACTGCAATGAGACTTTGTTTTTTAGAATGTATTCGCTGTATTTGGACATTGCTCTTTGCTTAGGAAAGTGAAACAGAAGAGAAAAAAAAGCTTTGTCTTTTCTGTAGTGCCTGACGGTGATACCACACAAGAGCTGCATTTAGGAAAAAAATCTATCTTTAGCTGGTGATGCCATTGTTTTTGGAACATATGTCCTCTATTAGTGTGTTTTATAATAATGGAGTGACTTCATGGCACTATTTCTATGTTGTGATTTTAAAACTTTTTTTTTTTGTTTTTCATTTCAAGCTGCACCATAGCTGTTTCATCATGACTGACCATGCATACCATTGTATTGGTCTTGAAATGTAATCAGATTTTCACCGAGTGCCTAAAAGATAGATGGCTGGGAAAACCAGAGGGAAATGATGAATTCATTTAATGATTATCATAGGGTGACATCTTCATAGCTTCTGCAATCAGGGGTTTTTGACTTCATGTTATTTAAAAACAATTTGTGAAGAACTCAGTTACTTTAAAGTGGATTCTTCTTTTCTCTATCAGTACTAGTACTTAGCTAAACAAAGAAACAGTGATAGAAGATAGTGAAGATTGGTCTTAGACAACTTGAAGACCCCTAAAGGGAAGACAAATCTATATTTCTTACTTAAAACCCCACATATTTATGGGTATGTTCTGAATAGATTTTGTACAAATTTTGTAGTGCTAATGTGTCTGAGCTACAGCCTCCTGTCAAACCTAGGTTATAGCACAGGCACACTTTTAAAAAGAACAGTTTCTGGTCCAAATGCCCAACTTTGTGCCCATTGGGCATTTCAAAGTGAAAATATGGGCAAAACCGTAACAGCATTAAAGAAACTGGCAAACCTACTAAAGCCAAGATGAGCAAACCGCAGAAGAAAAATCTATCTAAGGATTCACAGGGCTTAGCCATGGAGATGAGTGATACCAGGAGAAGTAAATTTGTGTGCTGTCATACTTACTTTCAATCTGGTATTTATGCTAATAGTCCTTTTTATTATGCTAATAAAACTTTGCTGTATGATTGATACAATTCTTTTAATGACATCTAAATTTTCCCTCCTCCTTTTGGAATCTTTGTAAAATACAAGGAAACATTGGAAAACCTCCGTTCCCTTCACCCTGCCCAACCTTACTATTATTTGCATGAATGCATTCAGTGAGTAGGGTAGTGCTCAGAAATCAGGTCACTACAGCTGATGCATTAAAAAGACATAGCTCAGATAGAAACACAGGATACAGGAATCGGTAGTACTGTAGGATGCAAGGATAGAAATACTCAACAAAGTGCATTGCTTGCTGTTCCAGGATTCTGAAGGAGTGGAAATCATGCTAGGAGTCTGTGCAAGTGGACTCTTAATATATCGAGACAGACTCAGAATAAATAGATTTGCCTGGCCAAAGGTTTTGAAAATTTCCTACAAGAGAAACAACTTCTACATCAAAATCCGACCAGGGGAGGTAAGGACATCCTGATTCTCTTAAGTGAATGAACCTCTTAAAAAAACCCATGAGTTTTTACTGATTTACTGATTTGGTTTTTTCTTATAAGCTTTTAACATTGCTCTCCATTTATATTTCCTAATTCATGCTGATTTTCTTAGGAAAGGTTAGGTATATAGTTTAAAATACAGCTAAAAAGCAACTTCATTATTTTTCTGTTTACATCCACGACCTAATGTAAGGAATAGATATGGCCACCTGCACATAAAAAGCTCATCCATATTATGAATACTTTGGGCATTTAAGTAGCATATTGCTTATTCATGGAGGGCCTTTTATCCTCCCTCGTGTTGTACATCAAACTGGATTTATCTCACCCACTAAGAGATGTAGACAGGCCATACCAAACTTCATAAACATAACAGACGAGTATATTTACAGCATGTTGGGTAGCTACACACATGAGCCCTCCCAGACCCGGGGGAGCTGCTGTTCTGGCTCTGGAGAAGGGGCTGTGGAACCTCGTACAGGGAGTGCCCTCTCGTGGCTCAGACGGATGCGAAGCAAGTACCGACCTCGTGGGCTGAGCATGCGCTCACCCAGAAATCCCGTGGATAGCATGGGATGGTTTGAGTTGGAAGGGACCTTAATGATCACCTAGTTCCAACCCCTCTGCCCTGGGCAGGGACACCGTCCACTAGACCAGGTTGTTCGAAGCTGCATCCAACCTGGCCTATAAAATGATAACTCTTAAGAAATTGAGGATCATCACGGGCAAAGGAGGATTTCCATTTCAAATGCCTGTACAATAATTGGCCTGTGACAGATGAAAACCCCATGTCCATTTAGAGTGTGGAACTGTATAGCAGGACAGAAATCACTTAGATGAGGACTGGTATTTCTTCCTTAATGCAGCGTCTCTGGGACTAACTTTATAATTGACCCGGGAAACTTGCTGGGGCTCCCCACCCCTGAGCCTTTTTTAGAGTCCTAAACCAAAATCCACAAACCTAAGTCTCCTGCCCCTCAGCAGACACAGTTTTAGTAAGCAAATTTCCAGCCTTGAGTTTGATTTTAAAACCCCAAACAAATAGTCACTGGCATTCCTAATGCCTGCACTGAAGCTCACCAACGCTGCTACCCTGTTGAGCTTTGCTGGTCTTGGTGCACAGTATCCTGTCACCAGGTCATAGTTCTGTGTATAAAATAATCAATGCAGCCACTGTCCCAATTACATTTGATGATAATGTGATTCACTGTCCGACATCATCTTTATTATTTTGTTGTTTCCTGCCTTATTTCCCTGTCAGTTTCCGTAGGGATCCAGACTTCCTTACAAGTGCCCTTCTGTCTACCTTTCCCCCATCTCAGCAACTCTATTTTATCTACTCAGCTATCTGCATATAGCTATCAACATGTTACAGCAGATACAGCTGGCACAGCTTCTGCATCTGAAATATATAAACTTGCAGCACAATCTAATGAGGTCTCTTTGTATCTCTGGACAACTCTTTTCAATTACTTTTCTTGCCTCATTCTCCTCAGATGAATTAGCTCTGACCACTGTGATTTACTAACAGTAGTACTTTGTAAATATGCTTGATCTAAGGCTGTGTGAGAGCAAATCAGTCCCTGGGGACTGCTGCTCACCTCCAGCTGTTACCAGGTTTCCCACTGTATTTTAAACTGGTGAAAATAAATCAACAGGGTTAAAACACTTGAAAATTATGTTTCCTCAGAAGTCTCCCAAGTCTTAACTGATCTCTTTGCTACTATAGGGTATAAAACATCACTGTCACCATAAGAAATCTCTTGCTCATTACCAGTGTTTCCCCTCAGAAATGATCCTCAAAGGCTGCCATAGATTATCATTCAGAGCTTCTTTCCCTGAATACTTTCTGTAGAATATGTATATGTGTGGTTACATACATGAGCATATACATTCGCCCTTGCAATGAGGTGATGCAGACGGAGAAAATGAAGATGAACCTGTGTACACTGTCTAAAAATAGATGCACAGCACCAAAAACATACTTATTCTTTTTTCCCTACCTAGTTTGAGCAGTTTGAAAGCACTATTGGGTTTAAGTTGCCAAATCATCGTGCTGCAAAGCGCTTATGGAAAGTGTGTGTTGAACACCATACATTTTTCAGGTACGTGGATTTTTTTTCCTAAAGGTGTGATATAAAATGCAACAAAAAATATCAATTCTGTCAGCAGAGACAAAACCCTTCAAATCGTCTTTTTGATCATGAGGTACCTCTGAGCAGATAAAGAAGGTTATTGCTTTTTCAAAATTTGAGATGTTGCACCCAAATTATTCATACTATTTCAGACAGATACTGCTTAAAATCACCATATGGTCCTAATTAAAAAATTTGCTTTATCTGTGCCACAATATTATCAGCTGCTATAATTAAAGAGGTGAAGGACTCTGCTGCACTACTGCATATAAGCTTGTCGACGGAGAACAACTTACATGGCAGATTGCTGGGGGATGTGGGTGAGAGTTTAAAAAAGAAGAGTATTTTTATTTAATTATATGTGAAACTGCAGCAGTAGTAGGCCGTGGCTTTTTTGGTCACTCAGAATACCCAACCATTAGCTGTAATTTTTGGCACTAAGGAGTTTTGCAGCCTTTTTTTTTTTTTTTTTTTGACTTCTAGGAAGAACTGAGAAAAGTTTGGGATAGTGAAATAAGTGATGTAATTAATTTGCACTAAGATAGTTGTTAAATAGATACTTAACAAGGGAAACCCAAAAGGGTGAGATTTTCAACAATTGGAAAGGGTGTTCAGTGCTCAAGAACCCCCTCTGGGGAATGTTTGTGAATCCTGAATAATTTCCATCCTTAGCAGCAAAAGATCTAAAGAGAAATGGAGCATGCATTTTTGGGGTATTTTCTAATTTTTAATGAAAAATTCAATGTCTGAAGCATAGACTCCGTAACAGGAAAATGGCTTCTTCAGGCAGCTACCATGCATACCATATAGAGGGTTGGGAGACCTGTAACCTGAAAAATGTCTACACCTGAATGAATACTACCTGTCATTCACTGGAAATCAGTTCTGGCCCTGTCCTCAGCGTAACATCACCATGTTAAATTTGAAGAGATACATCTGCATTTCAGCCCAGCCGGGGCCTCTGGTACAAGGAACTCCTTATTTTTAGTTTTGATTATCAGAAAATAGTAAATCTGATTTTCAAGCATGAAGGAGCTGAGTGTTTCTTGCCCATTTGGAAGAACTCAGATCTTCAAATGCTTTATCTCCGTGGTTTTGTCATGCTGTATGAGGGGCATCCTTTGATTCTGTTTTAGCCACAGACTGGTGAGGCACAGGTTGCAATGGAGAGTGATACCCAGCAGTCGTCTTCTCTCCTCAGCAGAAACAGTGCAGTGATTTTGGAGGAGGGGTAATAACGGGTGCACTGCTTGGTGTGTTTTAGGCTCCTGCTGCCAGAAGCACCTCCAAAGAAGTTCCTCACGTTGGGCTCCAAGTTTCGCTACAGCGGCCGAACACAGGCCCAGACGAGAAGAGCCAGTGCCCTCATAGACCGTCCTGCACCTTACTTTGAGCGGTCCTCTAGCAAGCGTTACACCATGTCCCGCAGCTTAGATGGGGGTAAGGTCCTCTCAACTGACCTCATCAACAGTTATCCTCACAGTGGTCACTACTTTAGAGGAGGTGTAAACCTCATCATCTCCTCTCCTTGAGATTTGGCTGAGCAGAGGCTGTGAGTACCTGCACGTTCACTGCAGGGGTAGGGGAGGATGCACATGCTAAACGTGCTGCTGTGGTCCTCACAAAGGGTTTGGCTGGAGGATGTCCTTTGGAGCCCACTCTTCACAGAGCCTCTGTCCTTGGCCTCGTATCTGCTTTCCTGCTTTGGGGAAGGATGGGATAGACCTGCATGCCCAAGAAAGTCAGGCTTTAGCACTTTTTAAGGGTTTGCATGAGTGACTGTTTGGGTTTTGGTTGAGTCTGAGATTTTCTCCTGTGTAGGTTTTTCACTTGTTTGTTACAATCCAGAAATTATTGTTTCCCTTGAATAATAACACTTGATTCCAATTACCTCATATCCTGCTCCATTGAGCACTAAGAGACTTTTTTCATACTTCTTTTTGAAGGTATGAAATGGAGAGTAACATACATGGGTTAATAGTACATCCTTCCTCTCTTTATCCTTGGTTCATGGAGGTCATGGTTCTGCTGCTGACTTTGGTTAAATCAGTGTGTAGTTCACAGTATCAGCTACTTCCATCAGCTATTACTGTTGTCAGCTGTTGAGTAAAAAGAGGTTGTAGTTTTGTAGTTCGTTTTCATAGAAAAAAAAAGACTGAGACTAAACATAGATTCATTACAGATTAAAAAAGCTGAATTCTCTTGCAGAATATCACAAATTGCAATGAATATAGTTGTGGTGGGGATGGGGAGAAGCTTTGATTTAAAAGTACAAGTGACAAGCCTTTTTCTCTCCCTCTAAAGGTGCTGCTTGTCATTAATTATTTTGGAATCTTCTAATTCTGATGTGCTTCTTGCTCGTTACCAAGCAACTGGTGACCTGATTGCTGTGCATGTGTTTCAAAGCAGAAATTATCCTTCTGCATTATTTTGTTTGTAACATCTAAACAAGATGTCTCCCTCTACTCCCTGTGCTTTCTCCTGCCTCCTAAACCTAATCCCAAGAGACAAGATACCTGAGACTCTTCGAGGCTTTTATGTTAATTTGCCTAAGTGTAAATGGGGGAAAGAGTTTTTTTAAATCAATGCTTATGGTCTCTTCACTGGCATTGTTACTATAATGCAGATGTGTCTGTAACATTCAGCATTGTGCTTACCTTGTGACTGAGACTGTCATTTGCTACAGATGCAAGGGAGTTTATAAATTTGAATAATCCTATTGGTTTAGAAATTAGTTACCCAACAGTCAAGAGCAGGGTCGGGGCATATGTTAAAGTTTTGATTACATTCTATCTGTAAAGGTACTATTTCTTTCAAAATAACTTTTATATCTTTAAATCTGATTAATTATTGAGCATTTAGATCCTAAAATATTCTGGTTGGGTCCACTGAACTGAATGTCATCACAGAATTTTTTAGGATAATGAGTTCACCTAACAGGCAGCCTTTAGCACACAATAATACCAGGATCACGTTTCTTTCTTCTCAGGTATTATGCCTGTGTTATATCAATATTGTCATTTTCTGTAATGCAGCACGTTACTAAATCTGCATTTGATCTGCATTTTTATATTCTGACAGATTTAAAAAAAAAAATCTCTTCCACCCCCATGGCTGATGTCATAGCTGGTTCTCCTTATGTTTCCTGCCTGATAACTGTGCAAAGCGTTGCTTTTTTTTTTGTCTGGTGTTTTACTACAGTAGTAATTTTAACGGCTTGCCAACATTTAACAACTGTGTAATGCACACATTAGCTACAGTAATGTGTGTATACACATCCATAATATATGTGTATGCATATAAAAGCTATGAGCTTCCTTTCAAGTAAACAGTTTATTTAAATGTATGCACATGCTTCTGGTTTCCTGAAACATGACATAGTTGTGTTTTCAGAATTACCTCAAATGTTTTTCTAAACCAGCTTTTTTCATTTTGTGCAGCTTCTCAGCAAAAGCTATTTCAGATTTTCCCTCTTTAAATATTTGCTTTTAGCATCAGTGAATGAAAACCATGAAATGTACATGAAGGATTCTGTGTCTGCTGCAGAGGTTGGTACTGGCCAGTACGCCACAACAAAGGGCATCTCTCAGACCAACTTGATAACCACTGTGACTCCAGAGAAAAAGACAGAAGAGGACAAAGATGATGAAGAGGGCAAAAAGAAGAGAGCAGAGGAAGTCACCCCGATTTCAGCAATACGCCATGACACCAAGGTAGAATTTTCAGGGTTTTGTATTAAACAGGGCTGCCTGGAAAGTGCTTGGAGAAACACAAAATTTTTAGGAAGGGGGGAGAAAGAGGAAATAAAACTAGTTCTATGAAAGGAAATATATGGTGTTTATATACATGTCTTGAATCAGTGTTTTTGTAGTCCTTTCAGTTTTTGTATGATGTTGTAAAAGTTAGTTCCGGCCTTGGACTGTTTTTTGAAATATGCTTAACAGTCAGAATGATGTTTTTCATACAGCATTCAGCAGCTCTTTAGGAAATGCCCAGAAGTGGCCTGGTGATGTGTGTTTGTTCTTCTGGTTTTCGGTCATATTATGACTTCAGTATGGCCATCCTGGTTTTTTTATTTTGACAAGGCAAAAAAATAGTTCTGTAGTCTTCTATGTAGCTCTGTGCTTTAAACTATTCCTCTTATATGTCTCATAACACTGTTTCCTTGAGTGAATTTCAGTGGGCATTTTTTCTCTATTAACTTCTGGATATTAATCTGCTGTTATAAGTATTTTTTTTCTGGCTTACAAAAGCATTTGCTTCACTTGTTTGGAGTCTGTGTTGAAGAAAGCAGTTTTTATTGATGGTTCTCTTCTCAATTGTTAGATTTGAGTCATCTCATCATCTTCAATGCTACCACCATCGCACAGACATAGACACATGGCTGTGCATAGTATCTACTGAGATATTAATACAGGGTAAACCAAACAGGAGGATGGAGAAAATAGTGAATAGAGATTGACAGTGAAGAGAAATATGGTAGAATAACATTCAGAAACTGTACTGTGGTAGGCATTTGATAAACAAGTAAGGTTTACCCTCATCTTTTAGGATGAAAAACCTTGGTATGTATATTTACATCCACAGACCTGTCAAATATTCAAATGTTAGAACCTGAACTTTTAGCTTTATCATATAAGGCCATGATGAGCTACATAGTGAAAGGATCAAGTCCTCAAAAAGAGTTGCAGTTGAGGTACTGAAAACCAAATTGAGTTACTGAAAATTGCAAATGAAAAACGTTTTACTTTTGAAAGAGTGTGCTGTAATTGTAACATGTAAAAGATAATCTCTACAAAATTTAACTGATTTGTTCATGAAACTTCATTAGTTTCTACGTGAAGAAAAAATGATGAAAATCAAATATGTAGAAAACATCCAATAGAAGCTAGTTCTGTTCCAAGTGTTTGTTAATTTAAGTCAATGGAGGGATCAGTTGCATTTTGAAGATGATCTAGCTATTCCTTATATATGGCTAGAAATACTCAAGGATATTTTAGGCGACTAATTTGATGGAACTTAAATACGTACAAATGATTGATTTTTATCCTCTCTCAAGAGATCAGTTCTGTTTAAGCCATCATTAATAGAGTTTCAGCTCTCTATTCCTACAGAGATCTCAGTCCTGCTTCCACATGGACCTACTAACAGATTTGTCTGTCATCATAAAGAGAATGTCTTAAGAAACACAAGGCAAACTAGAAATCAAATCCCTTTTCAAGGGCATATAAATGTTTTAGATATGTTTTCAGCTTTTTCTTTTAAGACATTTTGCCTTTGTTTTATCCATGTGTATTGAAGTACCAGAAGTTATTCTGGTATTATTAACACTGTAAAGATGTCAGTAAGTGAATAGTTTGTATTAGAAAAGAATACATTTACTTTGGATTTTTATCTTTACAATATAAAGAGAAGTTGTATTTGTGTGTGTATTTAGCTCACACAAAAACCTGTGAGTCCATCAGCATTAAATTTTGGCTTGAGCTTACTGCATTAAACCCGTAAAGACAGTTGTAAGTGCTTTGAAGCTAGGCTTGCTTCTGATTGCTTGGGAATACAGACTCCTTGAACTGATAGATTGTTAGAGAAGAGAGAATGGGAAATATTAAAGAGGAAGGAGAGCAGCTCTTCCATGTAATTACTTGGCTTATGTCCCATTCTTACCATTAATATTCCTGGTAAAGTTTGGGCTTAGTAGCAACCTGTGTCTAAAACTTGGATCTGCTTTTTGCCTCCAGTTCAACATCACATTGATCTGGAGGCAAATGCTGTTGTGGCTTTAAAGTAATTTTGCTTTTGGGAGCCTGGAGTGAAAGTGAAATGGCTATTATAGCTCCTTGGGGAGATGGACTACGGATGGAGCAGCTCAGGCACTTAGGGCTTGGTCATGGATCCAGTGGGCCACTTCAGCTACATGCACCTGGTGGATTTTGGCAAAACATCTCTGATCCATCATTATTGTGGCAGATATGTTGTGCTGGAGTATGTGTTTTGGTGATGACAGTGGTTTTTGTTCTCCTAAAGAGCAGTGATGTCTGCTTGCAGGGAGCATGTGAAATGACAGTGACCATTTCTGCTGAATCACCTCCTTTCCCCTCCCAATTTTTTTTTGTCCTCAAATGAACCAAAAGGCGAGTTGAATGCCCTACAAGTGGGCATATCAAAGCAAACCCTGCTTGTTGGTAGCTAGCATTCTTGGCATTGTGGTAAAACTTGTAGCGAAAGCATCAGGGGCAATTTTGTGTCTTCACTATGGCTAAAGGGTCCATTTTTGATTATGAGGATATGTGGCTGTGTGGGGCAAGGAACTCTCTCTAGCCAGCCTCCCCTCAGATCCCCAGTAAGAGATGATGGGGTCTGCTGAGCCACAAGTCTCAGCTCCCTTCTTTCAGTGTACAGCTGAGAAGGTGGCAGCATGGAGGGGCTGGCAGGGTGCATGGCTGGGAGGGGCTGAGCCCCCAGCACTGCCTGCTGGGGCTCACGGTGAGCAGAGGTGAGGACAGGGCTGCGGGGATGCCCAGCAGGGAGCTGTGGAGGGAGCTGTGCTGAGGAACTGGCTGCTGGGATAGCTGTCCAGCTGCTTTTTTCCATCAGGAGCAGCTGATGAATGGGTTTCTGCTCCCCCTACCAAACCACAATGTGTTTTAATTTGGTTTAGGGTCTAGGTTTTTGGGGGGGGGGGTTGTGTTTTTTGTTTTGTTTTGTTTTATATTGCAATGGAGGAATTTAAAGTCCTTGGAGTTTTAATTGTTACTGCTGAGTTTGTCCAAGGCATAGATGGGAAGCATCTGATCCCCACTGGGTCTCCTCCTGACTGCAAGAACGCTGTTACAAGTAGTGCTGGTATTTAGAAATACGTTTCCTTCTTTGTTGCTCTCCATGTCATGTTTGAAAATTCTTTATGATTGGAAACCAATCTTGCAGTAAGTGGAAATTGGCAGCACCTGAAACTCCCCATATAGCCTGGAGGGTTTTATGTAAATCCTGTGCTGCAGAGGACTAGACAAATGTTGAACCGAGAAGTTGCCTTTTGTAAGCTGGAAGCGTGATTCACTAATACCTGTGGTGTGTGGCATGGGAACATGCACCATTCAATTCAGTGGAAAGCTGTGGTGTTAAAATACTGTTTATAATTTTATATATACAATATATATTATTTATCATCACCAAAGAAAATTAACTAATTACAGTTTTCTTTTTGTCCTTTTGCTTTTGCGCCTTGTTTGCTGCCCTTTCTCTGTCACCAGCCATCCTTGCTTGGCACTGACTCCCACCACTCCTCGCCATCCTCTCAGCCTGGCCCCCATGTATCTTCAGCAAAGCTTCGCAGGAGATGCAAGGAGAGCACTCGGACAAAGTCCTTAGGCTGTGAGGTCCCCAAAGAGAGCACTCCAAAGCACAGCGAGTCCGAGCCAGACTCTGACAGAAAGGGGAGAGTTTGCTCTGCCGAGCAAGATGTGGCTTTTGGCTACAAGCAAAAATCTGGCAAAGGCGGAACACTGTTTTCCTTCTCCTTGCAACTTCCAGAGTCATTTCCTTCCCTCCTGGATGACGATGGCTACCTGTCGCTCCCTAACCTCTCCGAAACCAACCTCCTGCCTGCCAGTGTGCAGCACTACCTCCCCATCCGCTCCCCCTCCCTCGTGCCTTGCTTCCTCTTCATTTTTTTCTTTCTGCTCTCTGCCTCTTTCTCAGTGCCATATGCCCTCACTCTCTCCTTTCCTCTGGCTATGTGCCTCTGCTACCTGGAGCCCAAGGCGGCCTCCTTGAGTGCCTCACTTGCCAATGACCTGAGTGACAGTTCAGAGGAAGAGGTGTGTACCTCGGCATCGAACACACTCTTTTTCGTGTTCAGTGCTTCAGTCCTAACCAGTGTTAGATTGCTGCAATAGTGGTCCTACTTTCAGAGCCTCATTTCTGTCTGTGCTGATATGTTAGAAGGGGGTGTTTTTTGGTTTGGGGATTGGTGTTTTTTGGTTTGGTTTTGGGTTTTTTTTCTTCTTCTTTTTTATTTTTTTCTCATGCTGGTGATACAGCTTGGAGCCCAGGGTTAGGCACAACACTGTGTGGAAGAGGCTTGGTTTGAACTGTGTCAGCTGGTGCAAAGTGACTTGCACTAGATGATAAGACTTTTTCTTCCCTCTTTCAGTTTATACTAGGGTTAGAATAGTTATCTAAATAGTGGGTATTATGTATCATTTTCTGCATAATTACTGAAGCATGCAAAAATATGCATATGTATCTACATTTATTTATAGACTAGCTACCCAACAATGATGAACACCCTCACCAACTTCAGTATGTTCAAAGTCCAGCTGGACTCAGCTTTTTTTCAGAAGGCTGTCAGTTGTAGCTGAACCCCGGAAAAGGCTTTCTGGTCCAGCAAAACCTGGATCTCGATTTTCAGCCTTGATCCCATCTCTGCTGCAGATTAAATTGTTTTCCCATGCTTAAATCCAATGTATCAGTGAGGGGTCAGATTGGGACAGCTGTTCTGCAGCTGTTGCAGGAACGTGCCATGTGGGCTGTCTTGACATTTGCAGTGTTAGATTAACACTGCCAAAACTGATGCCTCAAGCCACGAGGGTCATCACGGGCGGATGAACCAGCTGCAGTAGGAGTCTGCAGTGGTTCTGGGTACTGTGGATGTGATGGTGTATCCAGAAGTAGGAAAGGAATCTGCTTAAGTAACAAAGTAATTGGCATTTCAGTTTTTGCTGGAGCCTGATTATTCTTTGCTGACAGAATAAAATAATGAGTTTAATAGTTAAGGTTTTCTTGATTTTCTATTTTCTTCTTCAATGTCAGATACAAAAGTACAGTTTTGCTGCATATATAAAGAAAAAAAAAACCCAGATCAGATAATTGCAGACTAGTTGGCCGTGTAAAAAGCCACCTTGGCCACTCGTCAATAGTCCATTGCAGTAGCTCTCTTCAATAAACCAGCTTGAACATTGTCATCTGCTGTTGTTGGTTTTGTAAGACTTGGTGCAGGATTTCATTTCCTTTTTATGGAAAGCCAAAAGTCACATCAATTTGTCTTGTAAAAACATTGGGTTTAGATGCTTTTGGCTCTGTGATGCCGTACAACTGAAAAAATAATGTGCAGTTTCTGATAAAAAGCATCCAAAATGCTGCTGCCTCATTCCTTCTCCTCATTTTGAGACAGCATTTAGGTCTCAATTTGCATTAGCTCTGCACTTGGATTAATCTAATAGCAATAACAGCATTAATATAGTTCCAGCTCTAGAGGCAATAATGAGGCAGTGTTTATGTAATACATTAGTCTGTTCCTCTTTCAGAAATGAGCACTTCTTTTTGTTAGTGAAGTTGGGAAGTATTGAGCATAAAAACATCAAAAATAGGCTTTTTAGTATGGCTCTTTTATGAGGGTGATTACTCTGGCAGCGCTTCCTGGCAGACAACACAGACTTGTGCCTAATCCACAGGGTATTTCTTGTTCAAAATATTGCATGGAAGTGGATATGTTTTAAACTCGGGCATGTCTGCATTACATTGGCAAAACAAATCACAGCAATTACGATCGCAAGGTAGGAGAGGTGCAGCCGCAGCATGTCAGGAGAAGCTGCCTTCTGTCCTGCTCCAGCCCTCGCCTCCCTGCCAGCTCCACCTCAGCTGTACCTCAGCCCGTCTTGGAGCTGAGCCTGGCCTTTCCTACTCTCCACTCCAGAGGAGACCTGCTCACCTCAGCCTTAGCTCACCATTACCTGCTCTGTGATAACCCCAGGTCTTTATTTCAAGTAACTCAGTAATGCTGACTTGGACTCCATGGCTGTTGATTGGCTTATTAGCAGATATGTATATTGCAATAAAGTGAATTTTGTGCTTTATTTAGGATTTCATTACACTTATGGCAAAAGAAATAGGAGCCTTTCCCGCCCCCACAGTTCACAAAAGATTGCACACAGACATGCAGAAACTACAACCAGTATCCTGAGCCAATGTCATACATTGTTGAGCTTGTTCTCCCTTGAGCTGTGCATCTGGAGTCAGTCCGTGCAGTCAAAGGCAGAATCTCACCCCTTGGAGTTCATTGGCTTCTGTGTTTGTACCTTAGCAGCTAATTTTCTATTGACTTCAAGTTGTTAAATGAACCCTATGTGCCAGACTTGTGTTACAGTGCCTTGACACAATTTTTAATTGTTTTTAAATGCCTAAATTCATTAATTTCTCTTTGTTTCTTTTTTATTGTAAATAGGAGTGACAATGCATACGTTTTTTTCTATTGCCATAACATTACAATTGCCTATAATGTTATAAAGACATGAGATCCTTTGTTAATAAAGAAACAATTTTCTAGCACTTTAGTGAAAGCAATTGGACCAGCCCAATAGACTATTTTGACATTACACTTCCATTTAAAAATAAATGTGGTCTGTCTCAAGAGTGGTCATGGCTTGAAAAATTTCGTGTAACTTGCATTCATGCACTTAGCAAATAGTGCAAAATGCTTGTTGATTTTTCTGTCTGTCATACAAACAATACAAATTCTTCAATGAATAAAAAACAAAGCAATGAAAAAATCAAAATATTGTCTTATGAAACACCGGAGTTGTCAGAAAATGACAAAAGATTGGAGGAAATTCAAAGCTAAGACCGATACTCCATCCACCAGTAGGTTGTTCTTTTGTTCTTGTTCATATTGATGTTACTGGAGGATGAGATGTGTAGTCCTGGCCTTAAATTGCCTGCCTGGGTTACTTTAGATTTTCTAAGCACCACAGAAAGTCACTAATGGAAATCAGAGCTTTCACCGCTGTCTAAGCAACTCGGATGTGCCAGTCTGGGGCAGTAGGTTGCACTTTACCCACTCGTTATCCATATGCTTCTCTGACACCGGAGTAGTTTTTTGAATTCTCTTCTCAGTCTGTAGTAACCTCCACTCCACTCTCTATTAATCTTGACACTTGTGTTCTCCACTAAAATGTTCTTCATGCAAAGCAGGGATATAGATCAGTTGGTACAATGCTGTGCTTTGTTTCATTTTTATCACTCATACCTAGTAAGTGTTTGGGGGGTGGGGGGAGTTATTTTTGTTTTTCTCCTGCTTTCATCCATATTCTTAAATGGAATGAGAAGTATTTTTTTCTTCTTTTAATGGCAGTTTTCTTTCATTATCATTAACAATTACCAGCTGCTCTTTATTGGAACCGAGTGGGATCTGAGCCTTACCATTACTCCACAGACAGACAGTAGATGGGCTGGGGGTATGGTTATTTGAACTCCTTGGTAATTCAGACAGCCTCACGGTGTATACATGTGGAGACAAGAATAACCTCTGTACAAATGAGGGGCTGAAAGTCAGATGACTGTTAAAGTAGCTTTTTTGTTGTTTTTCTTAATTATCTTTTTCCCCTCCGGATACAAAATTTAACCGCCACTTTATATTGGCTACAACAAAAATTAGTTCAATAATTTTCTGTAAAAGATCATTATGGGAGGAAAAGTTTGTTTAGAAAATATTAGTCACTTTTTTCCCCCCTCCCTTTCTTTTTTTTAAGCTACCTGGCTTTCTTAAGGAAAAAAAAAAATCTGGTATTCAAATAACACTTTTCCAGTAATGTTTTGTTTGGCTTATAAATTTGTTCCAGTAAAGCCATATACTGTGTACAGTACGCCTCGAGTCTTCCTCTGAGTCTGTTCTGTTTACTAATATAGCATTTTTATTTTGCTTCTTTGACATGTGCGTTGTTGGAAAAGCAATGCTAATGCAGTTCACAGGGATGTTGAGTTTAACCGTTCCCCGCGTGAGCCGCGTGTACTGATGAGCTGGGTTTATTCTTTATTCCTGCCTTCCTCTCGGGACCCGGGTACTTGTCTAACCCAATAGACTGACAGTGAGCAGACGGATACTGCGGCTGATGGTGAGACCACTGCCACTGAGGTTTGTACAGTCTTCAGCACCCAGCTATGGCAGGGGAGAGCCTTTTGCCTCGTCTCTTCCCAAGCCCGGGCCTCGGGGCTAAACCGCATGTCTGCTACGGCAGCCCAGGATCCCTCCCTGCGCGTGTGTGCATGCGTGTGCCTGCAAGCGGGACAGCTTTGCTAGGAGTTTCCAGTGCTCCCTATGGGTTCCTCCTCTGAGTTTGGTTTGGAAGCTGCAAAGCCTCTGCGTTGTGCGGTTAGTGGGGCAGTGGCGGTGTCACCCACGCCAGTGCTGCCTACCTGGAGGGTTGTGCTGGGCCAGATCATGCCGTGGGTTTTTTTTTTTGTTTGCTTGTTTGCTCTTATACTCTGAAGCCTGAGTGGGAGAGCGGGGACAAGGCAATAAAAAGCAGTTTTCAATTTTACTGAATAGAGGTATTCTCATATTTAAAATATCTAAGGTTCTTCTTTAATGTAATTTCACAAGGCATCTTCACATATTGCCGCAACTAGTCCAGGTATTCTTTTCAGAGGAGAATTGTAAAATGTTTATATTTTCCTTGCACTAAGAAGCCTCATATCCATGGTATATAGACTGTGCAGGCAAATTCAACCCTATGTGACTTCACTGAAGTGCATATAATGCTTTCATCATTAATATGGTTGCAGCTGCAAACATGAGATGAATTTCATCTGACATCTGCAAGAAGACAGAGGCTTACAGAAACAGTACTCGAGGTTTTCAGAAGGATCTCATTAATATCAGAGACTGTTAAAATTATCGTCAAGGAAAAAATTTTTGTATGACACGTCAGGACAATTTGGCCTTGGCTGTAAATAGAATAAATTTGAACTGAGTTGTAAAGTAATCAACAGATTTTCCCATGAGTCATTTGTCTAATTAGGACTATATTAAAAATTAACAATAAAACAGCAGCACAGGCATTAAAAGAATTCAAACGGTCCAACAACATAAAGTCTGTTGCGATGAGTCAGAAGTACAAAATGCTTTCAAGTGCTTCTTCCACTCCATAGCTTCAGGCCTTGAGCCCTGCAGAAAGTAAAACATAATCATAAAATTGTGACACTTTAAATGTTCAGTTTATTACTTAAAAATACGTGTTAATATCCCTAGTTGCCATCTTTATTTAGAGGAGAAGGAAGATACAGAACACCTCAGTTTTTCTTATGGATACCTGATTTCCAAAATGTGTGGTATATCTGCCACCTGAAAATTGCATCCTTGGAAACAGGGCTGCTGGGGCAGTCCTTATGGCATTGCTTTTGAAAATGTGCACTGAAGTGGATGGGATGTGTGTGCCATTCCAAATGATAGGTCCTGAAAAAATATATACAGGCTAAATATGAAATAAAATTATAGAAATACAGAAAGGGACTTTGGTTAGAGAAATAGCATTTCAAGCAAATAAAATGTGATTCCTTCTGTAGAAAGTGTTGCAGGTTGTTTGCCCATGGTGAGTTTACGCAAAGCTTTGCTTGTGGCCCAGATTATGTCCTATGTGTAAATTCTGCGACTACAGAATTCCAAAGCATTTGCTGTTGCTGTTCAGTCCTAGACTAGCCGTGACCTTGGTGAGAAGGTGCAACTGCTGCTCCATAAATAGAGATCTCTGAATGTGGAGTGTAGCAATATTTATAAAAGGAAGATGTTTAATACCCCTTTGATAACAAAAAACAAATTTGAGAAGAGGACATTTGCTCTGAGTTAGGAAAACCATGCAAAGCCAGTGTGTCTACTCCTTCTCCTTAAACCTTTAATGAAGAGAAAATAGGATTTTAACCTAGTGTTTACCTCTCACCAATGTTCATAAAGCCTTCATTCATACAAGTGGGTAAGGTGTTGTTTTCCAATCTTTCTCATGCTGGCAGTCGGATCAAGAGGAGGACGGAGATCTAAAGGCACAGGTACAGAAACAAAAGGTCTAGAAGTTGCTCAGGTATCAATGTTAGAGGTGTTGGCCTCTTTCAGCATGTTACTGTCAGTTCTCTGTGAAGAAATGTGTAGAAACAGCATTTTGTATCCTTTCAATACTGTGTCCCTTACCTTTCCCTTTCTTTTTCACTTCTTTCAGAATAGTCTGATTAAGCGAATACAGGGTGAAAATGTGTATGTCAAACATAGTAATCTTATGTTAGAGGTTGGTATTGGTATATACCAGTGCATGTACATGTGTGTTAGTTTTAGTGGTAAACTGTGGATCTGCACTATGATGCATGAACTGTGTACTCCCACCTGCTAATAGATTATTTCTTCTCTCAGATTATGGTGACTCCTCTAACTTGTACTATCAATATCGATATATGCGTGTGCGTATATGTGTGTGCCTCCACGCGCATATGTATGTTTGTTTGGAGCCTCTTTATCAGGTGCAAATTATAGCAATATGGATAGGCTCTTTAAGAGTGTGTTGAGACTCACTTGTACGAGATATGCTATGCTGTTCTCTTTCAAAATGCCACATTTTCACAGAGTGTTGTGTTAGTGCTGTGCTCCCCGGCTCCCTGAGCTGTTACTTCCCTCTATACTAACCAAGCTGTGTGTTTGCCTCTGAAGTTCGGTTGGCTTAGGATGTATCACAAACTGCTCTATTCTTTTAAAACTGTCTAGGATCTAGACAAAACCCAGGAAGATCTGATGAAACATCAGACCAATATAAGCGAGTTGAAACGCACCTTCTTGGAAACCTCCACAGAAACGACTGTGTCTAATGAGTGGGAGAAGAGGCTTTCCACATCTCCCGTTCGGCTTGCAGCAAGGCAGGAGGATGCTCCTATGATTGAACCACTAGTGCCTGAAGAGGTCAGCGTGAGCTGAAAGGCTTCATTATGTATTTGTCTATGCATTTTTACTCATAGCAGCTCTCACTAGATTAGAGGCCATAGTTAGACGCCAGTCCCTGCTTGCAGGCACTCCCTTTTCTCAGGATTCAGGCTCTAGCAGAAAAGATGGGAGGAAGAACAGATACCATAAATATATACATATATAAATATATGTGTATATAGAGATTTAAATTTGCTGGAAGCCGTGTGGCAGAACTGGGTCTCTTTGAGGGTGCAAAATACAGGCAGGTTTGGTGAGCTTGAGGAAGTCCAGCCGTGCGTGAAAGAAACCGTGAAAGAGATGGAGAGGAAATTTAAACAATGGTGACTGGTTGGGAGCAGAGGTGTAGTGAGACGGGTGGGGGCTGTGGTGCCGAGTTTGAAAAGAAAATACAGAACAAAGGGAAGAACTCTCAGTCTCTGAAGACAGGGAAGAAATGATGATGATAATTAGACCTTCGTGGCCAGTTCCATAAGGGACCTGATGGTTGCTGCAGTCTGATGGATACTGTCATTGAAGACACAAAGCAGATTGCTAAGTGTCTGCATTTTCATGCAGTGTGCGTGTGGGAAAAATCTTGCTCACTGTGCAGTCTTGAAGTGCTTGTAAGAAACTTGCCACTTTAAAACATGGTGTTTACTTGATCGTTAGGTAGATAAGGACCTGTAGGGGTAGCAAGGCAACATTTGTGTTGTGATAAAATACATAGCGCAGTGTCTTGGCTTAAGTCCAATGGAGCAAAAAGAAATAAGCTTGTGTGGTCTGCCTGGAAGTTAATTTTTTTTTTATTCTATTATGAATGGATACCTGGTTTCTGTCTCACAGGAATTATCTTTATGGGTACCTCTTAGTTTTGGCATTAAAGACCAACACATGGTCACAATATTTGTTTCTGTGCCCACAGCACTCATGTAATGTTGTAAGGAACTCAGTAAAAAATGTCTGGAAAGTGTAAATTGAAAGAGTTTTCTGCTTTCTCACCTCAGAGGTTGGTGTTGCAGACCCACAATTCTGGGGAAGGGCATCCCTGGAGACATGCAGGTAGCAAGTGTCAGTTTCCCCTCATAGGGAAAAGGGTATTGCCAAGGAGAGGCTCTTACCTCCTCCTCTCCCACAGCATACCCAGTGGCTGATGTGGGCACCAGACGTGTATTAGTGTGGCCTTCAAGTTGGATCAAAATACCTAAAAAAGCAGGCTCAGTGCTCAAAGGTTCCCTTTTCAGGGGAGCACAGAGGAGTTTTAGTGTTGCTCCTACTGCCTTGTTCAGGAATTATAACAAACCCTACAAACAGGTGGGTTTGATTGTAGTTGAAAAATTTTAAGTACAATGAACAGGATGCATTTATTATAATAAAAATGTAAGAATCTGTTGGAAAGGGTGGCTAGCTGAACCTGAATCAGAGGATTGCAGGGGAAGCAAACTTAGCACCACCCTGTTTGTTTAATATCTTTATTACTTTAGGAATTTAATAAGAAGTTTTAATTAAAACACACAAGAAGTAGCAAAGTAGGAAAAGGGCAAGAATTATCTGGTATCTCTTCTCTTGCCAGTAGAAGATGACTTGCTCAAAAGCGATGTCCAGTTACTTAGATGCATCTAAGTAATGTACATCTGTTTCACAGAACCTCATCCAAATGAAGGAATTTCTGTGGAAAATTAAGAGCAGACTTGAGCTATCAGAGCCTAACTCTGAGGTGACTTCTGCTGTAGATAACACCTTGCCATTCCTTTGCTCCCAGTAAGTGAGATGGTTTCAATTCACATGTCCTGATGAGAGGGGATTTTTTTAGGAAAAAGCTGAAGCCATCCATAGGTCAAAATCAGCATTTTGATGTCTACTAAGAAATGCAGAGGCAGTCAAAGACAGTGCAGAGCCTTCTGCTAATCAAATAAGTTACACATTTCATTTAGCATATCCACTTTAAAAATGTGTTCAGTGCTGTTACCTGTAGCTCCTTCTTATAATAAAACAAGAAACAGGAGAGAAAGTATCTTTTCAAAATGTGATCTTTGAGCATGTGGCACCTGCATGTTTGGTCAGTATGACTTTAAGCCTGTCTAGTCACCACTTGGTTTCTTAGAACAGATGGGGAAATACTTTGTTTTTCCTTAGTGATGAAAAATATAGTTTTAAATATCTCCCATGATGGTGGACAGGTAGCTGTAGGACATGAAAGCCATCCTACTGATGAAGTCCTTGCTAATGTTTAGTCTGACCTGGATGGGATGAAACCAACACTTTAGGAATAAAGGGGTTGTGCATCTCATTGCAGTCAGGGAGTTGAGCTATTTATCCCTTTCTAGTTTCATATTTCTCTTTAAATTTCTATCTTTACTCTTGAGTATAAGTACCCTTTTATCATGCCAGTCATGGGGCTTCCATTGGCATATTTATTGAGTATAGTAGTTACTGAAGTCACTAGAGAGGGTTTGGCAAGAAACCCATTTTGCTCTGCAGGGGCTTACTTTCTCTGGCGAAATGACAACAGCAGCCAGCCCAGAAGGTAGGCTCAAAAGCTTTGGGAAATTGAGTTTTAGCAATATTTAAAGTTTTCCCAGATGTCCAAGATAGAGAGATACTCTTCGTCTTCTCATAGCAGTGGGAAAGTGCTGATGGGATAAAAGTGAGGAGATTTCAGTGTCACACTATAGGATAATAGAACAACATAGTTCCCTCTGTAGGAAAAGTGCTCCTGAGACTTCTAATACCAGCAGGGAAAAAGGGAGAGCTGAAATCTTAGCTGGGCACACTTTCTGCCTGCTTCAGCAGAGAGGGCTGCAAACTCAGGAGAGAGCCTTGCCCAGAGTGAAGGTGGAGGGGCCTGTTCTAGGCTATTGCTGGAAGCTGTGTAAGCTGGCATCAGTCCCAGTTAAAGGAATAACATGAAATGAAACAAATGCAGTGCATCCACACCTGGGTGTAACTCAGTTTAGTGGGTTTTGTGCTACACTTGTGCGTACCATTTGTATACTCATGTCTCCTTTGCATTCACCATAGAGAGACACTGATGTCACTTCTTATTGGAAATCTTTGTGCTGTAAAATGTTTCTCTTTAGTCTGTTTCCTAATTTTACATGCAATTAACTATTTGTAGAATAGAGAAGTATGAGCTACTGTAAAGTACAGTGGACTTTATACCCTCCATTTACTAAAATCATTTATTCCCCTGACATTAGACCAAAGAAGAAACAGAAAAATCAGAAAAACTCATATTTTTGCAGAAGGGAGGTACTACATTCCTTGAAATGCAGGTAAAAACAAACAATACTTCATTGAAATGCAGTCAGAAAGGATGGCAATGATTTATTATTTTATTATCTTTTTTCCTTTCCAAGCCCTCCCTTTTCATATTTTTTATTATATTATTATTATTTCATAAGTTTCAGAGAGAGATATAATCTGGAGACCAAATTCTGAGGAATGGGTTCTCTCCAGAGCTTATGGCTTCCTAATGGAGACTGATTTCTCTGCTAGTTAGAAATTTACTTGCACGGTGCTGTTTGGATGTTGTTTGCAGTTTGCATGCATTTCCAGCATAAACCTCACTTAGAACGTTACGGTGAATGGGGCACTTCTGTCACGAGAATGACTTTCCTTTATATTGTCAAGTGAATTTAGATTATGCTGAGTGATGGTGAACTTTATATTTTTATTGGTTTTTCTATTAGCCAAGTGTGATAGAGAAGAAGCTGCAGGAAGGAGAATCTACTGGCACTTTGGTTACTTCTCATCAAATCATTATCCAGAAAAGTATCCCATCATCCCTAGAGGTTATTTTTAATTCATTCAATTTTAAACTGCATCGTTTGCTTAGTTAAATAGAGAAGTTATGGTCTTAGAGTCAAATAACTGGATGCTGATTACATAGCCAAAGCAAATCACATATCACATTTGCATGAGGAGGAAAAAAGATGCTGCAATTTAGTTTCATTCAGAATTTTTAGTAGTATGCTTAGTTTGTACAGTTTGCTGTGTTGTGCTTCTCTGTTTAAACAATTCTGAAGGGTGTTGATGTTTTTCATGTTCTAACAAAACAAGGAAATTCAGGGCAGGCTACATACAAAAGCGTACTATTCTAAAACGTCATTAACAGCATGTTTGTAACAACTGGGGTACAGTTGAATGGGCTTATTTGCCCTATTTTTGTCATTTGTTTTTGACTGTAACTTTGTGACCCACTGCAGTATGTGATTTTTAACCCCAGCTTCATTCCAATCACCATTATAATTATGCACTGACATGCTATTTTGCTTCAAACAAATATAGAAATAGTGTGGCAAAAGTAATATTTTGGGTCCATGTTATATGGACCTCTGAAGAGAGAGAATATGCAAAGAAATCATATTTTGCCTCAGGTGATTCTGTTTATTTGCTTCGTAACTGCTCTAAGTACAATGCTAAAAGTTACTATATGCTTTCAGAAGAAGCAACATGATTTCTTAAAAGTCTTCATAATTTAGTGCTCCTGAATACAGATAAACCTGCAGATATTCTAATTTAGCTTTTATATCTCAAATATAGGGCACTGAGGATTGGGTTATTATAGACAAAATACCCTCTGAGGTAGTTGATGGTGAATCGGAAAAAAATCTGGCATACAAAGTAGTGACTGTGAGCAGTAAAACTGCCTTTCCACCTCAGATATTAAAATCCAGTACCGTTCTAATGCAGAGCTTTGAGGACTTGGAAAGTGAAATACAATCCAATGAGGAGAATAAGCAGAAAATGTTCACCCTAGGAAAGTCCTATGATACCATATCTGGGAAAATTGTAACCATGACAAGTAAAGCTAAAGAGGGTGAGAAAGCAGTACAGCCTTCAGTAGAAACTTTGCAAAAAATGGAAAGGAAAGAGCAAGAATCTCTGAAAATCATTCCAATAGTGGCCAAGTATGAAATCCTCAAGCCTGTCACTGATGAGAATGCCAGGCGGGGATCCGACATGCAGAGCACGAGAAGAAAGCTGTCTGACTCTCTCACACCCATAAAGGAAGCAGAATCTCAGTTGCAAAGTCCTGAAGAGGAGAGTTTGAAAAAGACACTAAGGATGGACCAGGATTTGCAGTTACTTGGTACACTGGAAAGCTTACAGCTCGGCAAAGCAGAGAAGCATCTTGACGGAGAAGCTGTAAAAGCAGGGGCGTTTGCCCGGACAGATAAGAGCCTGTCTGAGTGGAGATATTCCAGAGAACAGCCATTTACCATTGCTACTGCTCACTATGTTACTGAGTCGTCTGCATCAAAAGTAGTGGTAACCAGTGGCGTTGACTTCATGCCACAATTTAAAGATAAAAGCATGACTTCTTTTAGGCAATCCCTTCACACCACCCTAGCTTTCGGTTCTCTTGCTGCCTGGCTTTATGTTGACAGCAGCCAACCCAGCTTGTTTTTTTTCTCTCATACTTTGAATCTGTCTCACAGTCTGAAGCGGGCATTATATAAGGCTTACAACCTTTCTGGTTTATGTACTGAAATTCAGTATTGCTGCTGTGGCTTGTTAATAAAAGGAAAAAAAAAAAAGGTTTGCTTGAACCAGCAAAACGCCAATGCTAACAACTATGCTTTATAACTATTGCTTACTACAGCCATTATGAATTCGCTCTTGATTTATTTTCACATTCTTTTCCTGTTTCCAACCTCTCCGTGCCCCTGCAACCTTCTCTCCTTTTCCTCCGTCTCTGCCTCTGGTTTCGGCAATTAATATGTCTGTGCATACAACTGCCTTTTTTCTATGTATGACTCTACATTTCTTTGTCTGTTTAGACTAAACAGTCCACCAGTGAAAAAACCTTGGATGGTTCAGATATCTTCACTTTAATAGAATCCGCCAGAAAACCGACTGAATTCATAGGAGGGGTTACTTCTACTTCCCATAGCTGGGCTCAGGTGGCTGCTTGATTCCCTCCATCGATGTCATAACCACACACCAATTACTTTTGCTTTTGTACTGTTTTGTACAATATGAAGCTGTATAACTAGTGCATGTATTCATGTGTGTTTTCCTTTGTTACAATGGACCACAACAGAAACTTCACTGAAAAGAGGGGGGGAAAAAAAAGCAACAACCAGGTTTTCTTTCATTTCATTTTATTTTGGTCATTTTGCAGGGTGCTGTATTTTGCCTTTGTAAAACTCACACAAAAATACCAATGAGAAGAACACCAACATTGAAGTTTCTCTTCATTTTTAAAAATTTTGATTCTTGCTTTGTTTTCCATTTCTGCTATACTGGTAACATCCTGAGAACAAAAATCCATGCAATGTGGGAGAAATAACCTGGCAAAATATAATGCCCGTTTTTTTTAGAATTATGTTCACAGTACATTAAACTTGGGAGCTACTGCACAAAATAGCGTTGTCTGCTTCTGATGCTGAGGGTTTTTTTCGTCCTTCCCTGCAGAGAATAGACACGACGACGTCTCAGGAGATAACTTCCAGTGACATGAAGCAAGCAGTTCAGCCGGATCAGGATACAGTGCAGAAGGTTGTACAGGAGACTGTAGTTGTCAAGGAGAGACATGGGATGGAGGTGCATGCAGGCGGGGATCCTGCTAAAGTGGCCGGACTTGCTCTGGATGCCCAGGCTGAGGCAGCGTCGGCGGTGGCTGCTGCCGTGAAAGGGAAGGAGGGCTCTGCTGGGACTGAGGGGGCGAAGGAGGAAAAAAGGGAGGAGGCTGGGAAAGCCCTAACCAAACAGGAAGGAGTCGCTGCCGCTGCTTCACGTGAGCAGGCGGAGGAGCACAGAACAACAGTCCAACTTTCAGAGTCTTTGGAAAGAAAACCTCATTTTGAGGTAACTTGTTGTTAAATTGGTCATGTCTGTGCTGAATTGTGAATGTAGGCAGTAGTGGGCTAAGTTAATTCCTGTCATTATTAAAGTAAACTGTGCCCAGCTTGTATGATTGCACTTTTACAGCAAGCATTTTTTTTCTCCTCTTATTTCCTCCTTGCATGTCACCTGCAAGGCTTGCTGCCCATTTCCATCATTAGCAAAATGCCACGCATGTTGTACTTGAAACTGCTTTTCATGCTACAGAGAAATGCCAAATTTCATGGCATTTTACGCAACAGGTAACAAGATCAGCTGGCATTCTGTTTGGGAAAGTCCATCGAGGTTGGCAAAGTCAGCAAATATCTTCAAAGACAGGAAATAGATTGTTTTTTCCATGCTTGCTGCAATTACAAATAAGTGTCCTGTGTCTTGGACAGATCGGGTTCCTTATCTTAGTCCCATTAGTAGAATTTCAAGAGCTGTTTTGTGTAGGGCTTTTTCCCCAAGAGATGAAAAGATTAAGCCTGTACAAAATTCATCCTCTTGTCATTTTAAGAAAATGTACAATCACTGATTTTCAGGATAGTTGAGGCTGGAAGGGCCCTCTGGAGGTCATCTGCTCCAATCTGTTGATCAGGCAGGGACAACCAGAGTGAGTTGCTGCCCAGAACCATGCCCAGCAAGCTTCGTCTGAGTATTTTCAAGGAAGGACACTCCACAATATCCTTGGGCAACTTGTGCCAGTGTTCAGTCACTCTCACAGTGAAAAAGTGTTTCCCAATGTTCACAGGGAACCTCCTGTTTTTCAAATTGTGACATTGCCTCTTGTAGTATTTTGGACATTCTGGACTTTGTTTTCGTAAAATCCAGGGAAGTGCTAAATGTCGCCAGCATTATATACATTAATATACCACTGTAATGAAGAGAATTTTCTCCTTTTTTTCTTTTAAATGCAGAGCAGCTTTTAGTTATTCTTTCTTTGCCCCATGCAAAAAAAAAAAAAAAAAAAAAAAAAAATGTTCTGAGAAATCCATAAGCTTTGGTAAATGTTCCAATTCCTTCTTTTTTGTTCACACAGTCACCAGTTGTGAAGACTGAGACTATAAGTTTCAGCAGTGTCCCTGCTGGTGGGGAAACCCTTGAAATTTCAACAAAGGAAGTGCCAGTAGTCCATACAGAAACAAAAACCATTACATATGAGTCTTCTCAGGTAAGAAATTCTACAAAAGACATGGTCTAATTTAATGTGCCTTTAAGGAACCCATTTATTCACCCATCTTTAAGTGTATGCTCTAGTGAAAATTTTTCTAAGTTGTTCAGGTATTAAATATTAGCATGGGGAGGATGTACATAAGAATAACTTACCTGAGGGTCACTTTCACATCCTGGTGTAGGGCCTTTCAAGAACATTGATGAAACTGCAGATTTAAAAGCACCATCTTCTCACCTGTGCTTCCAGGGGGGAAGGACAGCCGCCAGATGCACAGAGAAATACTGATGGTCACCCTAATAGCAGTTGTCCCCTACCATAAGATACTCAATCTATGAAGCACTGTAGAAATAGGGAAGTTTAACAGTCCAGTTCTTGCCTCCCTGTGCTCAGGAGCATTTTTTCAGTGACTGGTTTTCTCTTCTGGTTTCTAGGTGGATTGCAGTGCTGACTCTGAACCAGGTGTATTGATGAGTGCACAAACGATCACATCTGAAACCACCAGCACTACAACTACTACACATATCACCAAAGTGAGTCCTCAGGAAACAGGGAGCTCTTTTTTCACCAGGGTGTATGCTGTCTTAGCTTTGGTTCTGTGATTTATTTCAGAAAGGGAACACATTCTGATACTCTCTTGACAAAATGTTGTAAATTTATCATAAATACTTGTCTTTATTCACCTATCTTTGGCTATGCTGAGTTGATTAATGCATCATCCAGTGACCTGACACGAATCCTAAACCTATGCCTCTGCAAGCACAAAACCTGGCTGTACAGAGACACTTGATTTAGCTGCAAATGCTACCTAGAACTGGAAAGAGTTTAACCACATTGGCATTATATGGTAACTTGTCTGAATAAGGCTCCATTGTGTGGAGACTGTGCCTTTCAGCCCTGAGGTATTACCACTGCATGGTGTTGAAAGCAGGTAGTGAATCTATATCCTGTGGCCATAACAGGACATTCAGTCAGCTCCAACACCTTGGCTGTGTTCTTGGGTGGTATCCTAAGGAGCTTGCCCACAGCCAGACCAAAAGTTCATCTGCACAGACAAACCATGCTGTGCCTTCCATGTTCTAAGGAAGCATTTAAATAACATTTCCTCCCTAAGTACAAACCCTCTTAGTCCTGTGATGGCTCTCCTACTAATACTCACTGGGAACAGGATTCCATCTTTCTGCCATGAAGATCCCCATTAGTAGATCAGCCATGCAAAAGCCATACCACCATTCTGTACGCCATTCTGAAGCAAGCAGTTGGACTTGAATAGGTCTGAATATGGGCTGTCTGTATTCCCATTCTGTTTTTCATGGAACAAGTTTGCCATTTTTGACAAACATCTCTCTTGATGCATGTGCAGATTAACTAGAGTTATAAAATTACCTGTGTTGGAAGGACATCTGGAGGTCATTAGTCCATTCAGAGCATTCAGGCCAACTCCAGAGCTGCTCACTTGCAGTCCAGGGCTGTCCCCTCTGTGGAAGCTGCTTGAGCCATTTCGGTCCAGTCATGAGAGGGTTCCTGAATTGATCATTCTGGGGATGAGTAGCAGCACTCTAAAGTTACTGACATGCATTTTTGTCCCTCCCATCTAGACTGTGAAAGGAGGCATCTCAGAGACAAGAATTGAAAAACGAATAGTCATCACAGGAGATGCTGATATTGATCATGATCAGGTAAAGTCTACAAACTTCTAAAAAGGCTACCCTGAAGACTGCCAAATAGAACATTTCTAAATGTTGCTTTGACAGATAATATTCATTATACTGGCATGCCTTAAATTAAGCTGGAATAGTAGTTAAATCAGTGATGGTATATTTCATATTTTAATCATTTTCCTCATTTGTAAATTGTGTAATATGTCATGAATCTCTCCACCTTGCTACTGATCATGCATGTTCCACCTCCTTTTTGTTTTTGCCCTTCTGTGGTTTCCTTGGGATAGGCGCTGGCTCAGGCAATTAAAGAAGCCAAAGAGCAGCACCCTGACATGTCAGTGACCAAAGTAGTGGTACATAAAGAGACAGAAATCACACCAGAAGATGGGGAGGATTGACCACAGGTAAGAGGACCAGATGATTTTCCTAGGCATTTACTGGGCTGGCATGTTGCAGATGTTGTTTTCCTACCATATTTCACCTTTAACTCTTCACTTTCTCTCACTGGCATTTTCAACTTGCTGGTTATCAGTTCTGATATTTGAAAGTAAACCACATTCAGCTCTAGACATCTGCCTTCATTAAATAGTGCCAGCTGGAGAAAGAGAAACTATTCATTTGCTTTTGTTGGCTCTCTGAAAAGTCCTCATTGTCCATGCTTTGTTATAGTCTAATTTTCTACTTCTGAAGTCATAAAAAATGTGTTGTCTGCTTTTGTGTCATTTAAGAACAAAACCAGTTTGTTCTTAAAGGTGTGCATTTTGGTTTAAAAATGCCAAGGGAAAAACCTACAGCTGCTTTTTAAATGTCTTGGGCAGATATGTTAAAAGTTATGCTTCAATTCCCGACTTGCAAAGATACGGTCCAACTTGCTTTTAAACATGGTGAATTAGTTTGTCAGTATTTGGGTGTCTTGGCTTTCTTGTACTTGAAATAACATTTAATGTTTTAAAGCAGCATTGTTTATCAGGATGAGATGATAATGCAGCTTTCCTTGCATCTAGCTTTTTCTCAGCAAAGGCATGCTCTCCAGTAGTGGCTGGCTAAACAGACATCTCAATATTCCTATATTTATTCTGTGTGCAGAAACATGTCACGCATACTAACCCGCTATGCAAAAGCTCTTAGTGCCAGCACCATTGCCCAAATTGCTTTGAATGCTGTATGCAGGAGGGGAAGAAAAAGCTGCTTGTCGGATTTGTTGAATCGATAGCAGCATTTTATTCTTAAAACAATGTGTATTCCCTAGCACTTGGTGTAAGTAACAGAGTATAATGCACAGCACCTTTTGAAGCTCTTTGGCTCTCCTGCTTTTGGATATACAGACCCTAAAGAAAACTGAATTTCAGTGTCAGTTATTTATTTGGAAGATGGAACCAGTCACTAAGGAGTGAGTAGCTGTGATTCTTGTGGTATTCTGCTAATTGTTTCAGAGACAGCTCAATGTGGCTTGCTTAAAAGTCTATTGATGTCACTAATTCTTTCCATTGGTGTCAGTGGACTTCAGATTTGGTCCAAGTTGCTTATATTGGGATGATGCCATTTTCAAACAGCTTTTCTTATACAAACAAGTTGACAAAATCTCTTTTGCAAGAGAGTTGCTTTGAATAATTAACTCAGTTCTCTTTTCTGCAGGAATAACCTAGAATTCATATGAATCCAGACATGCATACCAGTAGGAATACGAGAGCCTATACGGAGTCTCAGTTCCAACCTGACTGACTTGTATCTGTCTATGGAAAATTTCAGTACAGAAGAATTGATCTTGACCGTTAATAAAGAAACTGGCAGAGATACCTTCCCATAGAAAGCAATCTGAATCAGCAGCAGTTAAACAATATTGCATGAAGCAACAATAAAATTACAGAAAAGCAGCATTTTTAATTTTCTTAAAATGTCTAAGTTTTCAGCTTTACCTGCACGTTCATAAACAATATAAACAGTGATCTCATGTAACACATAAACAGTTCATGCCTTTCACAGTTTCTGAAAGTCTAAACAAATTAAAATTTGTTAGGTGGCAAGCCTTTTGTTTACAGATATTGTAAATGAAGATTACCCCCAAAATGCTAGAAGCTGTATAGGTACTGTGTATAATGTTTTACCACACATTAGATGTGCCAATAACACACTTTATTCAGTAAACAACTTGAATCTTACATTTGTTTCTTCTGGTTTTATTACTGCCCGATAAACGATGACGAATCTTTACTCTTATCAAAACATATAAATGCTTACAAAGTGTGCTTTGTATACCTGACTGAATACCTTATGAGGTAGTAATGATTTTAGTATATTAACTTTAATGATTTTTGTCAGCATTGTTCAGAGTCAGCTTCCAGTCACCCTTCACAGATCCTAACCTTGTAAATTATATGTAGTTATTTTGGAGAAAAAAAAAAAAATCTGTATTTTACTTAGTTTGCAGCTTTAGAAAATTATTAATCTGAAATAACCGTGATGGTTTTCTATTGATTTCCCTTTTGTTCTCAGAGGAAAAAAAAAAAAAAAATCTGTTCGAGAATCTGGTCAGCATTTACTATCTAGTTCTGAGTCAAGCCTTAACCTGTACAGAACGTCCACTGAAAACTCGCTAGTGTCCAGCTCTAATAACCACGGAAGGGATAGCGTCCATTACACTGTCAGCTGCATCACAACACATGGTGAATGTATGTTTCTGCATAGTGAAATAAAAGTGGTAAATGCATCTGAAATCGTATTGTTCTGTGTCTAAAAGCACCTAGTGGTTTTTAGTATTCAAAACATCAAAATGTTATGTTTGTAAGACACCACAGGTTTTACTCATGTGCACAGTAGATGTCTTTTGTCTTCAGTGGCTGACACTGCACTGTGCAGACAGTGGGAGTTAGCAGAGAATCCAAAGGGATGACACTGTTCACTTTTGGGCATATGATGTTTGCAAAGGAAAAGGACTGTTTGTTTCCTTCTGTTTTCTCTGGTTGTGTAACATTTCACCAAAGCTAAATGAAGAATTTTGTTGCTTAGAAAGTAAAGGCCAGTAGTGCTTGATCTAGATCCACTCTCTTTTTGTACTTTGGCTCTGAAACATGGATAAAATTCTCTTTAAAGCAGTATTACTTATTGGTTCCTTTTTCAAATTTTTTTTTCTCCTTTGCCACATCTCATTGACACTCCCGAAATTTATAACAATTAATTCACCCTTCAACCTGTATTTCCTTGCAAGATTGAAAGACAATGGGTACAAGCAGACTTTTCAGGACATAAAGGGCCAAATTTGCCCTTCGTTGTTTACACGGGGCTCCCTCCCATTGAAGTCAATGGATTTGCCTTCAGTGGAGAGCAGGATTTGACCCAGTGACTTGTTAATAAATGTTTATTTTCATAATTTAGAAAAAAAATAGTATATATAGAGAGAATAACCTGTAGATAATAATTAAAAGTAATATCCCAAGGCTTTTAAAGCTTTGCCCTTAGTCTCCAAAACATCTTCCTTCCACCAGCCATTCTTCATGCCTTTAAATCTGGAGTGCTAATGATGTAACCCCTCCTTGCACCGCCGTCATTGTCACCTCTCGCCTAATGACCGAGGCAAAGCTGACGGTCTGTTGTGATCTTTGATGGCCCTCTCCTCCTCCTTCCTTCTCCTCCTAGTCCAAGACCATCGCTGTTCTCATCCCCTGAGTGACTGTAGGCTCAGCCCTCTGGTGCTGCTGGTGCCCAGCGGCGGTCGGGTGGAGGAGGCCCTCGCCCTGCCTTGGCCGATGTCACACCAGGTCCTCGCTACTGCACCAGGAGTTTAAAACCAGACTCTGAAGCCATATTGGTCCTCCCTCAGGTGCCCCTCATGTTGTCAGCTAAGAAACAGCATTGTATTACCTCAGAGAGACACGAGGCAGTCGCACAGCCTTCTCTCCAGAGTTAGCATTATATTTTAGCATGGCTTGAGGAGATTGTACGCTGGTGATCCTGCACAGTATGTACGCTGTCTAAAGATATTGCATTGTAAGAAGTTAGTCTCCTTGGAAAGGACACTCACCACTAAGATACCGCCTAAGCGCATATAAACTATGAGGAGATGAGAGTGGACAGGCAAGGACATCTCAGTGCCACTGTTGGTAGCAGACCCTTGTTTGGGGGATGGTTCCTGGAAGTGATAGCTTTGGTTTTTGTTAGAAACTGTTTCTTGGGTTGTCTGCCTAATGCTGTGCCACATGAAATAAAGAGCACCTGCCTGTTTCTACCAACCATCTTTTGTCTCCGTGTCTTCTCATTTATTGTTGGTCTTTTTCTGGCTTCTCGACATAAACCAGCCTGGAAAACAAACCAGGTAGTGTATTACTTGTGGGCAGCATTGCCAACACAGACACCAACATGGGAGACGGCTTTACTTGCTACAGCTGGAATCCCATGGTCAGTCCTGAGAGAACTGACTACTCTGCACCATTGTGTAAGGGCTTTGCACACCAGGCAAGAGTGGGCATAGCAAGTGGCCACAGCAATAGTGACCATTACACATACAGAAGGAGCGAATACATCACACTGACATTTTTTGAGGCTGCTTAAAACACCCTTAGCATTTATGCCCCCGAAATTTTTTAAGGCTGGCTCATCACAAATGGCAAGCAATGGTGTTTCTGTGCTCAAGCAAATATAAAAAAACCCATTTAATGAGCTTTTAAATCCATATTAGATCAAAGCAAGGGTTTAACAGCTTAGCCTTATTTCTTCCCAGAGCAGATTTAAGCAGCTGGTGAGATGATATGCTTCATCTGTACAACAGTTTGTATCTGCTAAAATGATAGTTCCTCATAAATACTTCCTCATGGCATAAAAATTCAACATTGAATCCAGGTTTCAGTTTGGCAATCACGCTGGTGAGTCTTGCTGCAGGTTTCTTTCCTTACACCAAAATAGTTCTGTCAGTTACGATCAGAAACCCCATTCACAAACTTCACGTCTTCCCTCTTCACCGCTAATAATGATGAAATAAAGAAATGCATTCCCCTTTTTCATACTGGAACAATAATGCTCAAGGTTCTTCAGAACTAGGAATCAAATTACTATTTTTAATAATGTTTCCTAGTTATTAAAGGTTTGTGACATGCCTGAGGCAATGCTGAGATCTCCTGAAGTCCTATATATATCCCAAGGTACAGTAGTGGTTTGAGGTACTGTGGATGGACTATGGGTGGACAAGTGGATGGCTACGAGAAACACTAACTCCATTGCTTATGTTATTTTTAAGGAAAGAAAATTAAGCACTTTTCCTAAATCTATAGATTCCAAAGGTTATGTCACTCTTACACTGCAAATAGTGGGTTGCTGTGTCCTTTGTCACTAATGTTATGCCACATCAGCAAAGAGTCTGCCCAGGGTTGCTCCAGTGCCTCAGAGCAACACAAAATACCAGCCTTCCTAATTAAAACTCAGTCATACTTAAAGTGGCTGTTATTACTTATGCATCTTTTAGTTCCATCTCATGGATTTACATATAGATAAACAATGGGGTATATTGTTGTTAGTTTTTCCATAAAAATATTTTCCATGTTTCTGTATTAACTAACTATAACCAGATTATTCCATTACCTTGGAATATTGTTAGCTCCTGTTCAGACTGTTCATTAGTCTTGTTTATGCCATTTGTTTCCACCTCCACCCTTTTTTCTGACTCCTATTCAACATCAGTCCTGCTCCTCAGCTGGAGCTAATGATTCCTGTAAAGGCTCCTGGAGCAGAATTTCAAAAATCCTTGTTTAAAGGGAAACCAATATGCTCAAATTAGACAGAAAAAGAAAAAAAAAAAAAGTCAGCCAACTTTCTTCCATCATCTCATGTTCCCAAATTCAGCTATAACCTCCATAAATCAGTGACCTCACCCTCGCAGATGAAATGACCATCACTCACTGTAAGTAGTATTAATGGCCTGTCTTTGAGCATGACTACAGTGACATAAAAAAAGAAAAGAAAAATGAGAAAGAGTTCTGACACGGGAAATTGTTTTCATTTTTAAATACATTAGATTTTTATATCTTCAGTCTACCAGCTCTATTTTATCCAGTACAAAACTTACATTAGAAGCCTTTTATTCTTGGGTGGGGGGTTTTTTGGTCCAGAGTTGACTAGAAATTTCTTTTCCATTTTCTAGGAGTATCTTTGCTGTCTTCTGTGGTGAAGTGTACCATGACTCTTAACTTCTGTGCATAACAAAAGCTTGGGCAATGTCAACTAATAGGAACTGCAAAAAAGAAGATGCCCAAAAATGCAGCTTTGGAGCTGCCTGGATTTAAACCCAGAGGGTGTTTCTACACACGCCTTGACTTACAGTGCACATGTAAAGTACTGGGCATGTGTTATTTGGTGGATAATTCTGGGTGGCTGTAGTGTAAAAGATACAAGATTAGACAAAGCATATTAAAGAAAAGGGTGTTATCATAAATAGTACCAAAATGCAAAGAAGAAAAGCAATGTATCTGAGTATACAAAGCAAATAATTAAGAACTTTCAAAGCCTTTTCCAGTAGGAAGAGTCCCGCTAATGTGATGTTTTCTAAAATCAAGAATGTTGCTCGTCCAGATGTTCTTTTTCCATGGATTTAGGAGGCGATTTCTCATACATATTGGTTTTCTGGTCAAACATTTGGCATATGAAAGCTTCTAAAGGCATTTATATTCCTGTAGTCCAATCTCCAATCAATATACAACTTAGATAGATGTGAATCACTTTATATAGTCACAGAGGTGGTGACAGTTTAACTGCTCATCTTTAGACCTAAATCCTAAGCTACAAGGCTAACACTCACACACATTTCCACAGAACATTATTTATTCTAAGAGTATTTTGATGAAATCATCCTTTAATATCCATTAAACAATAGATTTTTGTTTGGGTTTGTTTCCATTCAAAACGCCATCTGGTGAATTGGCATGTAACAAGATTTTTTTTTCTGCAATTAGATGAGATGTAAGTACAGGTACTTTTTGTTGTATCATTCTATAAAAGGGAACAACAAAAACCACTGCACCATGTGGCCTGATATTATAGAAATGACTGGCTTGAATACCTGTGTGATGTGGTTCTTGTGATGAGGACACTTCTGCCTACTCTGGGAAGACAGCCTGTGATACTTATCCCACCACCTCCCAGTTATTTTAAATTCTTTTTGTTACTTCTTGCTTACTTTCATGTTCTCCCACTTAACCCGTCTGTGTTTGATCTGTCAGGCTTCTCTCTGCATCTTTTCTTCTTCCACCTTTTCTTCCAGCTTTTGAGCAAACTGAATCTGATGCTTCTCTTTCTATTCATTTGGCTGTTACATCTTATCACGCCTATCAACCTTCTTTAAAGTCTTGCTAATTCTCTTTCCTGCAGTCTTCCCCACTCATCTGTAATCACTTCAACTCCTACAATGCATCCAGCTGTTACGTGTGTATTTCTTTGCTTTCATATCCTCCTCCTAAGACAGATCTTGGTTCATTCTCATCACTGGTGTCTTTCCCATGAGTGGTTTTATCAAGCAGCCATCTCTGATATTATTTTATAGCCACTTTCTCCCTCTTCAACCTTCATCTGATCTCTTTCAACATTTGCTTATTTTCCCTCACATTGACACTTGGACCTTTCATGTTTTCTGGTCCATTAGCTTTGATGAGCTGTCATCTGCTTTCAGACCTTTCAAACCCCATCCTTGCTTTCTCTGCTCCTCTTTCTGACCCGTCACTGAAAAGCATGCATGATGAAAATGCTGTAGATGGTTTGCCTTCAGTAAAATAAACATTATTTTCTCTAACAATATTAAAGTACACTCTTCTATTTAAATAAATCCCACCCCCCAAGAAGACAATCTATTGTGCTGCTTGTTTCTTCTACTTCTTTCTGCATGGGCTTCTGCCCATACCTTCCAAGGAAAGAATAATTAACATGCAGAATTAACAAGCAGAATGACTATTACCAGCCTCTCTACTTCTTCTTCAGTCTCAACTTGCCCTTTTCACAGCCATAGAAGTATTTTGTCTGCTTCAACTCCTGACAGCCTCAACAAATCCTCATGATTGCATCCCAAGGGATCTTTCTCCTCACAGTATCAATTTTATTTCCTAAATTTTTAGTTCCTCTCATGGTAAAAATGTCTGCCCTGGTCCCCATCAAATCTCAATTTCACATCTTGTTGACATCATCTGGAACAGCTCTTTCGCACTCTGGAGGCCAGCCTGTTTTTCCCACAAGAGGCAGCACAGCAGCTCTTCTCCAGGCTCAGGTCAGGACCAGTATTTTTCTGTTGACCTCCATGATTTGTCTTCTATGTAGACACACTTGCCACTTTTCTGTCTCAATCCTGTCCTCTGTGTTCTCACTTACGTCCTCCTGACTCTCTATCCACTCTTTTAGCAAAGGCCCTCCCTGTTTCACTCCACTTTTCTGTGGAAATCTTTGGAGCTTGTTGTGTGCATCCAGTCTTCCTTTATACTGCCTTGCTGTAATCTTCCCCAGGAACATGTATTCAGCCAGCCCATTTCTGGGCACTATTTCTGCCTAACTTATTGAAAGTAAGGTTAGTATTGTTTCTCTTCAAGCAATATGTGGGTATTTACAGCTGCAGCCTTTTTAGTAGAAACAGCTCTGTCTAATGTGTGAGAACATTAGAACTTCTGTGTGAAGTCAAAATGGAGACACCCCCAGGAAATGTGATATTTGTTAGTGTATGAGAAGAATAAAGAGGTAACATCATTGCTATGTTGACACCTAAACTGTTCTGGAATAAATCGCTGGTTTTATTTCCACTGATAATAATGCCCACGGTCAAATGGGCATCTTCACTAGGGCCTAGCCTTGCAGTCTCTGAACTGGAGCTGGATTCTATCTGATCTGCTCAGAGCAAGGGCTGAGGTGCAGGACTGTTTCCTCCAATTCTAGTACACATGACCCTTACATAAACCTGAGGAATACAGTGAAATGTTCTGATCCACATGAGCCAGGCTGCTGTGACACAGGCTGAGCAAGTCAGGTATCAACTCACTGATTACATACGTTGGCACATTTGTACTGAAATAGTGCATCAACACAACTCATTCAGCCATGCTGCTAAGCTCTCCTTCAGTGCATTTAATGCTGCAGGAGAAAGAGGGCATAGCAGAAAAGAGGCAGGCAAAGCACAGGCTCTGCCATAGCCTTGTGGGTGACAGAAACCTTGGCTGGCACCCTGCATGTTCCATCTGTGTTGTCAAGTACATTAATCACCCCAGCAATTAAAGCTAATGGGTGTTGCAACAACAGTAGGCCAAATTGGCTACCTACCCAAATTTTATCATTATACACCCTTGTTTTTCCAGAAATATATGTACAATGTGGGAAACTGATTCCAGTTTCTCCAGTGAAGTATGTTAACCTCTTATTGACAATTGACCCTGTAGATGAGTTAAGGAAGCCACCTGCTGCTGTGGCAGGCCAAACCCTATTGCTCTAGTGATTTGGAACAAGCTGGGGTTCTTTTGAAAAACTAATTTTTTAGAAAACTAATTTGGCCAAAACTAAAAACCTGCCTTTCACGGTGACGTGAAAAGATCCCACCAAAAGCCTTATCAAAATTCCATCAGAACATCAGTATTGACATGTTATGGTAGTAAAATCAATTTCTTCACTATGTATGATGGAACTTATTTTTGAGCCTGGGTAAGATGATGTGACTGAAAGACAAGGTAATTGGTAATAGTTCAGGATCAAGAAAGCTATATCTTATGCCTGAGTCTCTGTTAAAAAAAAAAATATTGCTATCATGTCAAACTCTATGCTGTGTCTACAGCATTAATGTTGTACTTCTTTAAGGCAAAGGGGAAGAAAAATCTTGTGGCAACTCATATGAGAATGATCACGTGGAAAAAAGAAAACCTCCAGGTATGTGCAAGTAAAATAAGGGAGTAGTGTGCAGCAGATGGTGATACAGAACAACCAGTAGCTATGTGGGTTTTGTAAAAATCTTTTGGTTTTTTATTTAGGAAAATGAGGTACGGTAGACAGTGCTAATGCAGAATTTCTGTAAAGGTAACACAACCTGTTTGTCTAAGTGACGCTTGGTAAAAAAATAAATCACGCAAAATGTACCACAGGTGTGACGAAAAGCTCAGATATGCAAGACAACGTATCTCTTGTTAGCGTGTATCCTGTAAAATGCACTCCTGGTGTTCATTGTAGTCATAAATTACTAGCATTACTGTCTCCAAAAGGAGTAACAATAGTGATGGACTAATATCCATCCACCATCTGAAACAGGCATATTTCACCTTTACATGCTATTACTTTAAGACCTTCATGAACAGAGATAAGAACAGAAAAGGCCATCCCCATAATATTGCTAAATTCCACAGCATGTCCTCAGGTTATATAATGCTAGACTATATCTCTAATCATGTCTTTAGATACCAACAACTGTGTTGTTATTTGATGATATTTTTAATGTGTGCCAGGGAGAAACTAGGGAAAAGAGTCTATATCTGATGCCTGCACAGTTGTTGTGAAGATAGTGCTGAGGGCTCAGTCATGAGCAAAAATTTCAAGGGATTTCATTATTCAGTAATAATTGCATTTGTATTTTCCCCTTCAAAAACAGGCATGAAACTACAAATTGTGTGAACAAGACTGAAGTACTTCAACACTAAACCAGTAATATCTCTTTACCGACATGAAATTATGCAAAGCAGTTATTGCTGAGACTCCCAAGTGAGCTGATTTCAGCTGTACATAATTTAATAATGATGTTCACCTTAAATTATCTCCTTGGTCAAAGAAGACTTTTGTGCTCAGCTACGCTGGCAAATAGATTTCTTATAAGTCAATTTGTAAAGATTTTGTCAAAATTGATGCACAGTGTTGGCACCAACAATTAAAACTCACCCACCTCTGGCACTGTCTTGCTGCTGGAGAGAGAAATAATGATCTTTTAAGACACAGTAATATCTAAGATCTGCTAATGTAGATGTCTCTGCATCTATTTCTCTCCCAGAGGAAATAAAAATAAACAAAGACAGCAGAATTTCCCTCTTGATTCTCTTGGGAATACACTGATGGATAGAAGTTATAATCCCATTCAAGCTTTGCTTCTGACAGGGCAAGCCATTGTCCTCAGAAGATGTGGTATTTGAGAGCACTAGATCTCATGGTGTCTTTTGGATCTGGTGGTGCCTTTTCCAGCTGGTTTTCAGCTCCTCATTCAGCTCCTCACCAGCCTTTCCTGCCCAGTTACACTGCAACTAATCTAGAACTGCACAGGGGAGAAACCTACCTCTCCTGGTTCTGCTTCTGCTTCCTATATCCCTCCCAGGTGTTCTGCAGTGTTTCTCACTGCTATGCATTCTAAGCCCCTTGGCTCTCATCCTTCTTCTAACAAAGCTTTCAGCTTCATCTCGGTCATTTTCTCCGGGATGAAGTCACAGCCACAATTCCTACTGAGCTTTACTGTCATCTTCCTGGTACAAAAAAACAGTGACACAAGTCACAACGACGCCTTGAGTTTTAGCTTTCATGTTTTTCAGACTCTGTGCTGCCTAGGGGTGTAGTTCTGAGTCTCATATTAAGTGTTAGTAAGCTCTCTTCAAAGAGTAGGTCGACAAAACAAATCCTTTTCCTGCTGAAGACCAAGGACAATCTTCAGGCCCAACAGCATAAATAATGGCAGACTGAAGAAACAAACAAGAAGGATGGGACCTCAGAACCTGAAGCTGTAATCGGACAATTAAACCCCAACATGCAAATGGACCAAAACTTATAAAAATGTAAGACCTCATGACTGGTCAGCCATTTTGTGACCATTCTTAATCCACACCCCAGTGTAGCCCTGGTCAGGCCCTGTCCTGCCCAAGGTGTATCCTGGAGGTCTTTTAATAAATATCTACTTTATCCTCTAGCTCTGTCCAGTCTCTGTTTTAAGGTCAGCCGTCCCAAGGCATCAACAAGACCTGAAGATCTGACCTTACCAAGCCTTTTGGATTCAACAAATACAATATCCCTATTACATTGATGACAGAAATTTTCATAGGCATCCATGTCCATGCAAGGTGGCAGAAAAACTTTTCTCATGCCAACTTACTTGTCAGCCAATACCCACAGCCTGCTCAGAGCCTGCTATGAGGGCAGTCAGAGCTAGGATCTTTCCACATTATAAACACCCATGTGCTGAGTCCCAGTCCGTTTTGTGGATATGACTGAGCATAATTCTTTCTGTTAGCAGAGTAGAAAAGCATAAAATAGCTAACTAAAAAGAAATTGAAACCTATAAAATATAATGCCCTCTACTATTTTCTATTTTTATTTTTATTTCTATTTTTATTTTTATCGTATGATAGCTGCAATATGTCTATATCCATTTTTCAACAACTATTTCAACAACTATTCCTTACAAATTCCTTACAAGTTCATAGTTCTCTATACCCTGCTGCTGTGGTTGATGAGCAGAGGTTCACAAATGCAGCATGTATTAGTGTTATTGCCATCAGAAAACAAGTGGCAGTTTATATTCAATATATCCCATTTCAAATATTAAGGTATAATTAATCTCATGGCTGATGCAGAATAAGTTGACTATTTCCTTCAATATCCATAATAGGAACTTCTGTTAGATTGGGGTCAGTTATTTGATGTGCAGAAACAGATGCCCCTCTCAAATTTGCATGAAAGTGACTTCAACAGTAAGAAACAAGTGCCTGGCTCCAACACAGCAAAGGTGAAAAGAAGGTCGGTGTCTTTCTGCAGACAGTTTGTATTTTTGCCTCACTAGGAAGGAAACACCCATCCACTTCACAGCAGCGGTCTGCTGCCATTCAGAGACAGATCCCTCCACGTGTCCATTTCGAATGCTATGCTGGTCATCAACATGGCTTGTCAAGATCTTGCTTTTGCAGATGATAGTACAACCGAAATATTAACAGCAATTCCTTTACTTCTCCTTTCTCTTTACGTTTGAAATAAAATTATCAGGTAGTTCTCAGATCAGCCTTAGCAAATTACAGGGAAACATGTCATTTTGATTTGATATTATTTTCTGTATCTTTGTTCCAATGCAAGTCCAAGTGAATGAGGCATGGCAGTGGCAATGGGAAGGCACAGCTTCCAATGTATGAGAGGAAATATCACTGGGAGATGTTGTCTCAAGACATGGAAATGTGTAATGTGAGAATTAAATAATGCATATTCTTTTCTACAGTGCATATTCCTTTCTACAGTGCCAGACAGGGAAAAAATTGTGACAGACCTAGAAGGAAATAAAGCATCTGCCTATATCACAAAGGTAAACATAAATACTTGTCACTAAAAATAGATTTAATGTGGAAAAGGTCTGTATAGGTCTAGGAGCTGAAATAATCCCAACAGATGGGTCTGGAGGATGTAACCCTAAAAGGAGGCTGTAGCAAACAACAGATGTATAGCAGATTTACCAGGTTGTACTGAAAGCAGGAGAAGTAATTTGGAATAGAACATTTACTATATGTTTGCACTCTAATAACCAAATTTGTGAACAGTACTTGCTAGATACGCTACTTTTGTTACTACAAGATTTGGAGTCTGACTTGAAGCCAGATGAGAATAGAGAAAGGAATTCTGTTGTGGCAAGTTTTGTTGAGGCAGCAAACAGAACCATGCAAGGTCTTCCCATTTCTAGATACAACCTTTTGGGATTTTAGTAAATTTTCTATAGAATGTATACATTCCACTGTTAGCAGGAACTCAAACTATCTCTTGAAGCCCTCTTCCCCTTAAAAACACTCTATCTTTAGATGTTGCAGGAAACTGTGTAATATCTCTCTGAAGTATGATCTTGCCTCAGAATTTTACTTCAGAAGAACAATATTCCTTCAAACAGGATTTTTCCACCCAATATCTGGCAGTAGAATCACTAGAAATGAAAGCAAATCACTAGAACTACAATGTCAGAGCAACCTCATAATTACAGCTATGAAAATCAAGGCCTGTGAACACCACAGATCTTTCAGGGCCCAAACTGGTGAGGTTTATTTTACCATGTGAAGGTAAGTCATGAGGCAAATATGCCTTAACTTCATTAATGTTTTTGTCTTCCATGGGAACTGTAAATACACAATCTAGAAGCTGCTGACCACACCTCTAGGTTTAAGCCAGTGTATTGAACACAGGTTGCATTGAACAAAGTTTGTATATCTGGCATGATGTTAGTTGACTTATTTCACACTGACATGCTGCAAAAAGAGAGGAACTAATAACAATTAAGTTCATCAGTACAGAATATATATAGTTTGTTTTACTATACTGTCTTGAACCCCCATTCCTGGTCCACAGCTTCATTTTGCAAGACACAGAACACATACAGAACAAGAATGTGGATTCTTCCACTAAACAGCTTACAGGCAATGCAAGAGAAGACTGGGTAAAGACACCTAGGTGAGCAGAAAGGGATGTGAGGGACAAAGGATCCCAGTGCACATGGCTTGTCTACTGTAAAGAGTTTTAAAAGGGGAACTTTTAAGCAGGGCAAGAGAAACACTTTATTTATGTTTACAGATAATTTCCAGAACAAACTCAAAATAGTCCCACAAAGACTGATAGAAAGCCTAAGGTAAACTGAGAAATTGAGATGCAAGTTTTGATGGCTGGACTAGTGACAGGTCATGATTGTGACGGCAAATATGAGGCAAGAAACTAAACTGTACCAAGGTGGAATGGAGCCAAAGATCACAGAGAGTTTTATTCAGGCAAGACACAGAGTCAGTAATCATCCTGGTGGGGAGTTTTTAGATAAGCTTATAAGGAGGAGGAAATGGGCAGTTATAATCATCTATCAACAAGGAGGTCACTGACATCTGAGCATGAGGGGCCTTAAGAAGAGGAGAAGACATTCAGAAGAGAACAGTAACTTAAAATTAAAATCAGTGCTCTGTAGGGTCCACAAACCAGCTAAGCAGGAGAAAAGAGAAGGGCCAGGTGAGATCAAGTGCTGCTAAAGTCAGAGAAGGTGAGAGTATTTAAAAATAAGAAGACTGAAAAGTAAAAGCTGTCTCACCCTCTCTCTGGTCTTTCTGCACTAGTGATCTTATGAGAGGGAAAAGGCACCCAAATCTTACTTGAGTTACTGCTTATGTGAAAGTCCTGAGAGCAACATAGTGTATGTTCAGGAAAAAGTAAAGTGATTAGCTGAGCAGAATTTATGGTTAAATTGCTCCTGCAAAATGAGCAAACAAAAAGTTTTAAAATATGTTAGAGGACTGCAACAGAATATTGCTGAATCAAAGCAGCCTGCGATGCCTAAGGCTGTTATGACATATTTAGCCCCTGTATGGTGGCTCTTAACTGTCACAGCAAAACTTGTGAACATATATAGTTAACACTTAGTGTAGTAAGCTAATAGACAACATACCAATCCAAAGCTCTAACAGATGCTCTGATTTGTGTGGTGCATGAAATACTTAAATACTGTGATCATTAGCAGCCTCTTCTTGAGTATCACAATATGAAAAAGACATAAAGCTATCAGGGCGCATCCAAAGGAGGACCATGAAGCCAGTGAAGGATCTCCAGGGGAAGCCTTATGAGGCTGAAATCATTTGGTTCAGTCTGGAGAAGAGGACACTGAGGGGAGAGCTCATTGCAGTCTACAACATCTCACAAGGGGAAGTAGAGGATCTTCACCCAGAGGGTGGTTGAGCACTGGAACAGCTTCCCAGAGAAGTGGTCATAGCACCAAGCCTGACAGAGTTCAAAAACCATTTGGACAATGCTCTCAAGCACAGGGTGTGATTTTTGGGGTGGTCCTGTGCAGGGCCAGAAGCTGAACTTTGGCGATGTGTCTGGGTCCCTTTCAATATAAGATGTTCTGTGATTCCAATATTCTGTGATTAACCTACCAAGCAATAGTCTCTTAAGATAATAAATTTACTTTTTCTTTCCTTTTTAATACACAGCCACACCCGAGCTTTTCAAGCTAGAGGGCTAACAAAGGCTATCTCAGGTTCTTCTGAAACATGACAGCAATTACGTTAGCAAAAGAGAATCCCTGAGAATTGTATAGCACTTAACAAAACACTCCCTGCTATTTTTCTCTAAATTTGGATTTTGACAGAGTTACAACACAGCTGAGTGCAGATTATGTGTGTTACATATAAGCATTTGCCATCCCAAATGCGAAAGGCACCCCAGGGGTTAAAAGTGCAATGATGATTTCTGGAATTTTTTGTGGATCTCATATACACGTGGATGTCATGTCTAAATAGAGGAGCTTCTGCTACTGAAATGAATGACATGTACAGAATCTATGTCAATATAAGAGGTGAAGTTTATAGCTGCTGTCATTTCACTCTCACTCCTGCTGTGTTTCAGTCTGTTTGAAAGACAACTCTGAAATCAGGGCTTGTACTGTTAAGGTACCAATCATATGGCCTAAGAAACTTCTAGTGCATGCTAGGATTGGTTTCACAGGCACTGATGGGAGAAAGTCACAGAATGGTGTCATGGTTTAAGTCAGAAAAACAGCCATTTTCTCTCCTATGAGTGTGTTTGAAGCAAGAGTTATCCTAGCACTTTGGTTTACTTTAATGTGTATGGAAACTTGCTTGTTGTCATTTTAACAGCTGTGAAAGCCTGTAAGTGCATGCATCTAAGGCTGACAAAAAGAACTCAGGTTTACTTCTATTAATAACAATATACCTTATTAACACAAGAGAAAGTCTGGAAAATGCTGCAGTTACAAAACATCTAGCTTAAAATGTGCACAAATAACCCCAATTATCATTTCAGTAAGTGGTACCACGACAGATAGCCTGTGGAAAATTATGTTTTGACTATGGTAAACTCAGAGAATGAGAGTCAATATGCAATAGCAGTGTACCACACACCTGCTTTATCTGCACATATCTCCCCCCAGAAGGTAGGAACACCCACAATGTCTAGTTGCATTTGATTTAAGGAGTGATGATAATTGAGATGGAAAGCCTGTGAAGGGACAGAACCTATTTTAAGGCACTCTAGGGTTTCTGTTGACTTCACCTACCTGGCACCCACCATTAAAGGATGATCCAGACTGGCAACATTACTTTCTGTAAATTGGGCTTCTTGGCAGACAGTAGGCAGAGCCACTATGCTAATATGATCAAAATTGTTCTCTATCCTCTCCATCCCTTCCCCATTTGTCCTATGTTATACACAGATATTGGGACCAAGAAGGGACTGTAAGAATTGTTCCTGAACTGTGCATGTCTATTATGGTACTTATGCAAGATTTTTGAGAAGTTGCTGTATCTTTATAGGTATTATAGTTGGATGGTTGGTTGTGAAACTCCTCTAGGGTTTTCCAAGAAGAGGTTCTTATTTTAGCAGATGTTTCTCTTCCACATTTATGAGGCCACCTGACTGTTTTCATATCAAAATAAAACGTGATGGAAAAATGCAGAAGATAGAAAGCAGAAATGGTTTCTTAGCCATCCACCTTGAATTCTATGAATACAGACAGAATGGTAAATGCAGGTTAGTTAAGTTGCCAATGCATAAGGTAATCGGAGTGTAAGCTTGCAAATTCTGCTGCAAATATACTATAAGTGATTAATGTAACTCTACTTTATTTTAAAGCCATAGCATATTTCAAGCAAAAAGACTCCTTGCATTACCACCACAGGCCGTAGTCGTATCACTCACAGTTTTGGCTGAGATGTCAGTGGGCATTTAAGTCCCAAGTATATATGAGGTAAAGCAGAATGAGTAATGTTTGGGATGAGCATAAGGCATGATTGTTATTAATCTCTTCATACTGAGACTGAGAAATGTTCACTTGCTCCAAGGAATTTGGCAGTCACAGCTGCTGGAAATATTTATATGTGCTCTGTGAAAAAGACTCTAACAGACTGTAGTTATAAAACATAGATTGTCCAAACCAGGCAAATGTAACTTCTACTTATTTCCGTGGGACTAATAATTCACATAAACCTGTAATTTATTGCAAGTTATGCTTCCTGTTCTTCCTGTATCTTGTACAGTATTGAAGCACAGACCCGAATGTGGCTGCAAAGCCCATGTGCAGTTGAATTCAGCTTGAAAAACACTCACGCACACAGCACTGGGCACTCAAGCAGATGAAAGAATCTTGATCAAACAAGCTGGTAAGAATAGCCTGTTTTGGCAGAAATTTTGACAGTCCTGTGGCTGAACAATGAATGCTGTTCTCAGACCAAGTCCAACTGTACATCATTGCACTAGGAGCAGCAGCACACCACAGCTGCTACCATTCTAGTGTGCAGTAACTACTTCCCATGGATTTTTTCCAATTTTCCAACCACTTTTACACAAACCCTTCAGACTGGAAAGTCCATAGGTTTCCTGCCTCACCCAGAAGCACTTATCAGTGCTGTAACTTCTTGCTGCAGTAGGCAAACTGCAAATGAAATTGTTTGCCACACCTGCTGCACTATACTTTTTTTACATTCTAGTCCTTACATTTCCTATTTTGTTAACTGTGTTTACCATGTTCCTAAGGACATATGTTATCCCTGGGGATCTTGTACATTAGTTGAACGCATCTAAGCCATTATCTCAGAAGTCAAGGGCAGATTATTTTGCCATAGGTTAAACATTACAAGCTATAGTGTATTGGATTATTTTCAAGCTTCTGCAATGGTAGCAAAGCCAACCTGCAACTGTTAAGGTGCCCTGAAACAGCACTGAAGAGTGCTGTGTTTAAAGTCAGTATAGAAACACAGGCAGATCTGAGCTTCAGACAGTCAAATTATTTTGGTTTTTGACATTAGACTTCATAGGAAACTAGATGAAAAAAAGGAATTGATGGAGTATGTTCTGGTAATACCAGACTTTTAAACAAAACAGCCAATGACAACAACAACAACAACAGACCAAACCATACCTAAAACCAAACCAACAAACACAATAACAACAAGAACATCAACAAGAAATCTCCAAACCCTAGTCCCTTTGCTTGGAACACTCTGTTCTGGCAATTTCTTGTCTGAATTGACACAAAGGATGCAGTCCTATAAAGGCAAAATGAAAAGGTCTCCACAAAGAGGGGAGAACCTAACCTATTGCATATGTCATTGCTTGTGGACATCTGTTGTACCTGTCACCATGGTCCATACTGACAGTGGAGGAACGTGTTTTGTTGGCCACTATATATTATTTTCTCATAGCTGCCTTTTTTTTTTTTTTTTTTTTTTTTTTTTGTCAGCAAATACTGAAGACTCTTCCAAGCCTCTGGAAGATGCTGAAAAGCTAAGGAGGAGAAGTTGCATTAAGTTAGTATTTCCAGTACATCGTTCCTTTGATATACTTGTCTTTGGATCTCTTAGCAATTTACAAAACTGTGGCAAGGTGATTTGTTGAAGGTTGCAAAACAGATGTATTGATCATGGTTGAAATCTATTATCCTTAACAGACGTTTCTTTTTCTTCTGGATATTTTTGAAGTCAAAGTCACAGTCTTTAATTTGTATGTATTCAGGAGATTGTTTAAAGGAAATGGCTGCTATATACACAAAGAAAGAGATTGGCAACTATTTTCCCTTAGCTATCCTACCTACAGTTTTCAGTTAATTTGACATTCATTTCTGATCTTAAGTAAAGGTTTTTCAGCTGTTTCTGAGATTATGAAAATCATTCTTATCTACAGTTTAAATACCTGCATACCAGTAAAGGTTTCCGTGTAGCCACCAAATCCCATAACCAACAGTTAACATCCCCTCATATTGAAGCACCATGAGGTCCAAAAATGGTAACAGGGTATCTTTTCTTTTGGGCAAACAATTAGCTAAATGATACAGAGATGAAGCTTACACTAATAAGGAATATGGAAGAAGATCCAGACTAGTTGACAGGGGATTGCTTTTCTTTTAAACAGGACAATAGGATTGAGTATAATCATCGTCTTTATTCCACATTGTTCACACTGGGTAACACATGAGGATACAAGTAGCCTCAATACCTTGAAGTGATAAATTAAATACTGCTTTTGCAAAATCCAGTCCTAAGAAAGCAGACAAGGCAGTAATAATACTTATACTGATTCTAATACAGGATTTTCATTTTTCCAAACTCTCATTAAGCTAAATGGAGAGCTAGGGGATTTTTTCATCTTCTAAGAAATGAGACTGATGTCTCAGTAATAGCTTTGAATTTATCACAATAAAATTCCATTACATCTGAAGAGACCTAGGATGTGTTCAGTCCTATCTTTAACACTGCTTGACAGTGTCTCCCATGGAAATCAATGAGAGCCATTCTAGGTACTTTAGTGGATGTTGGATGTGATCTCTGAACACTATGGCATTTGAAAAACTCCTGAAAAACAGAGGAGCACACTTTAAAAAAAAATCCAAAATATAAGCTTACATTTTTCTTTTATACTCTAATGTACAACTTTTAATTATTCTTGAGACTACCATTAGACAAAGGCAGGCAACATTATAATTTTTAAATCCCCTTTCCCCTCCCCCCTAAAAATGCACTTACACTTCTACTTTAATTTGGTAAACTTATTTCTGAAATTCTTTATAAAGTACAGAGCCACATAGAGGGACAATTTTCAATGTGTTTAAAAGATAATTTCATAGCTGTATGTATTTTTCTCAACCTAAATTTTATAATTTTTTTTCTGTGTACGAAGAGGTGTACAAAAATCAGTGTTATCCAAAAAGCCAGTTTTATCTATGCATTGCATTATAAATTATGGGTCCACATCTACTTCCCTAGTGAGGGGCAAGATTCCTACTGATTATGAGGAGAATGAGCTCAAGCAAATTGCTAGGCAGGAATTTTTCCCAGCTTTATATCTTTTCCTAGCAGGCCTATGATAGTCTCAAGATGCTTGTATGCACCTCAGGTAACACACATAAATATAAGAAATAAAATCCTCCCCCGCAAAAATCCATTGTATTCTGCAACTGGGCAGTGACCAATGTCCTATATCTGCATTTATGAACAGAATAATTGTCCTGTATCTGCATTTATGAACAGAACAATTGTTCCTAATATGCAGGATCATGCCCTCTCCATAACTGTGCTGCCTTTCAGAACAGGCCTAATGGGGTATCCTCTCTCCTTGAAGACCTCCTATTTTCATTAACTTGACATTGATTCAAAGTGCTTTTCATTCCACCAGTCCGTTATACAATTATTAGTTCATTGCACCCCTTGCTAAGGGCTGACCACATAAAAGGGGAAGGAGCTGTTTCCATAGATCAAGCAAAAGAATAGTCTGATTTCTAGAAATTTAGGAATTAGAGCTTTGGTAATCTGAACGACTGAGAAGTTAAGACTGCATCATAATGCAAATACACAGAGGATCATAGTGAAGATTACTAAAGTAACCTTAATTCTTCCTTCTTTATCCATGGAGTGCTTAACTTCAAAGCACTACTTTTCTTTTAATGCAGGCTTTTGGCAGTTGCAGTATCTCACAGACTGGCAAGCCAAAAAGAGCTACTATAACCATCTAATTTGACCTCCTATATAAAACAGGACACAATGTGACTTGCTGCTGTTACTTTGAGCCAATTAGCTAGCCTGTGACTAAGCATAACTTTGAAAGGCATCCATTTTTTCACTTGAGGATTTTCAGAGATGAAGAATCCTTTGGTTTTCTTTCTTTCTTTCTTTTATTCCAACAGTTAATCATTCCCTCTGTTTAAAAATAAAGTATGCTTCATTGCTTATCTGAATGGTTTCACGGTCACAGCTTCCAGCTACAGACAATTCAAGTCTTTGGACTAAAGATCCCTTTATTCCCTTAGTATTTTCTCTCCATTAAGTGTCTTAGTCTCTGTAATCAAGTCATCCTAATGCATACTCGTTGAGGAAGCTAAACAACTTGTGGTTCTGAAGTCTCTCACTCTAAAACGCTTCCTGCAGCCCTCCAAATAATTTTGAAGCTTCCCCCACCCCACCCCCATTCCCTTCAGAACATGGGAACCAGAAATGTGCTGTATTTCGACAGGAAATGAGACTGATACCCATCATGAGTCCAAACCAAAACCATGCACACCTGCCTCAGCTTACCCAGATATATCTGTGTATCTATATCTATATCTATATCTATATCATCTATATCTATATCTTTATCTATTCTTTTTCTTGGGTAAAAGTTATGAAGCCCTTTTGGGACAGGTACAGACCTATTAGATTTATGACACTAATTCTATGTTATGATATCTGTTACATTCTGCAAAACATTAAATAAAAAAAAATACTATGCAACAACAACGCTTGCTGCCAAGCAGTAGCAGAGGTAAAGCAGATGGTAAGGAGAACACTTGGCCACCTGCCACTGTTCTAAGGTTGGGATCCATTGTAGGAACACTGGTCCTTCACCAAGGATGTTCAGACCACCCTAAGCCAGGAGGACCCTACTAGTGCTGTTGCCTTTACTAGATCTGTGTCAGTCCAACCTTAGATTTCACCTTCCTACTTCTGGTTTATTTTCTGCATTTGAGGCTGCTAGACAAGATTCCACCTTCTGCAGCATTCCTACAACCATGTGGCAAAAAACATCAGCCAAAAGTGGTATCTCAAAGAGTCTTATTGCTACTACCAGTGAGTCACACCTCAGAGTTGCCTGAAGGCAATGTGTAAGGCTTGTTCTTTGGAAAGGAAAACATTATAAGCGAGAGTAAGCATCAGAAGAACTTCAATTTCTCTCTCTGTGTTTGCTATTACTGCATATATTCCTGCCATTAGAAGGAAGCTAGTTTAAAGAACTGACACTACAGAAAAAAAATAATTCTTTCTCCTGGACAGCTACTGCAACCTTAAATATAAAAATGTCAGCTCAGGGAAGAGAAATGGATACGAAAGTTATTCTTTCTTTTTCTGTGATTTTAGTAAATCGTAATGAAGGTCATGTGTTTGTCCATGGAACTGAAAAGCCTTAGTTCCTTAATGTTATATGACATCAGGATAACAATTTTAGTTTCCTAGATTTATTCCCTTAAAATTAATCAAACACTTCTTCCATTATCTATTTTTTCTATTATTCTTGAACAGATTATAATTAATAATATTTAATTGTTTCAACAGTGCACAAGGGGGTTTTTTGCTTCTAGCTGGAGTACAATTCAGGTCAAATAGTTTTCTGTGGTTATGGGGGGTTTGGGTGTTTTTGGGTGATGTGTTACTCCAGTGATCTTTAGTGACTGAGCTGATAGATGAGATCACTTCTGAATTCTACTTTCATTATCACAAAATTGTTTCCATGCTTTCTGCAAATATTCAGATTCAATAGTGAGATTTAAAATGCAGGTGTTAACAGTATAAAATTTTTCTGATCTCCTTGGAAGAAGGGGCAGATGAACGCTCGAAATGTACCAGCTAAAACAGTAGAAGTGTTCTCCATTGTAAAATTCACACTTTTAAAATGTGAAAGTCTATGGGCATTAGCAAATGTGCAGTAAACCAAATAACCTTCACATAAAACATCACAGATAAAGCCACACAGCTTGTTACTGTAATGAAACTTTCCACCTCTCTTTAAGGATATGAATGCCAAAATATGCTTAACTGCTTGGGAAAATGTCAGCAGATAAGTGCATGCAATGAACTAGTGAAGCAAGCAGCTGTACCACCTAGAATCAAGCAAGCTGTCTTCTAGGGGAAGCCTGATTCCTCTCTACTGATGGCATTTTGTGTGAGGCTTATGAATGCAGGAATACTGGTCATTCAGTGATGTGAAACTATTATATTAGATATTGATTTTACTTTTTTTACAGAGCATTGACTAACAAATATAGCAATGGGGAATTAAATGGGTTGTTCTTGCTCTAAACAATAAACATCTAACTGTTTTAAAAAAACATGCAGTTGACAAAGAATAAGGTTGGAGAGGACTGAGAGCTGCAGCTGTGAAATGACTGATTTTTCAATTATAGTCTATCCATAATTATGAGGAACAGTTTCCAATAATCAAACATAAGATAAAGGCTTGGGTTTCTTACAAAATAAATAGTAAATAGTACTTGCTTGTATTTGGCAAGCTTGGCTCCTTTCAGAAAATGCAGACTATGCCATGTCCAAATGATTCCACCATTAGGAAAAAACGTGTTCAGTAAAAGGGTCATCAAGTATTGGGACAGGCTGCCCAGGGAACTGGTTGAATCATCATCCTGGAGGTATTTAAAAGAAACGTAGGTGTGGCATTAGAAATATGGTTTAATTGTGGACTTGGCCATGCTAGCTTAACAATAGGACTCAGTGATTTTAGAGGTTTCTTCCACCCTAAATGATTCTATCATTAAAATTCAAATGTGAATAAAAATCATTTTTGCATAGCCACGATGAGCTACGTGATCTCTTGGTAACCACAACTCCAGCTCAGAAAATAGTTAAATTGCTCTGCTCTGCGCGTTCTCATGCCAGCAGATAATTCATCCAAAAATATTTGTGTGCCCCACTTACACAAACAAACTGGACAGCACATAAATAATTCACAAAATGGCAGCATTTCCTATTAGATGCACACTGACAGACTCTGACAAAAACATGACACATGGCTGAAACCACCACATAGGACCACGCTGTATATGTACTCTGGAAATCAAAACTGTATCTGACCTGTGAATGAGAAATTTGTTCTTTTTTGTTGGATCAGGTATGAGCTGTTATACACTTGTGCACCAGCTGTTTCTTAGTAGTACGTTATATTGCTGGCAGGTCTGCAATACAAGCAAGAATCAAGCACAGATACAGCTCTCACCAAGTGAGCATTAATTAATTCACCAAAAAAGCTTTCTATTCCTCCTATATTACACCCTTAAAGGTCAAGAAATACCCAGGTAAACAATGAATGTGTAATTTTAGGCTTTTGTCCATTTGATACCATCTTTAACTAGGATGATAATATATATAAATATATATCCCCCTCCTTCTTTCTTCTCTGGGACCTCTCACGTCTGTTCAGTGTTCTCTTTCCTTTGGGTGCTGTGAATAACAGTAGACACTGCTACTCCCTAAAGTCTCTACCTGTAGCATTTCTTAGCTTCAGCACCAGAATACAGAATCACAACTGAATCAGGTAGGATTCAGTTGACAAAGACACAAAAATAAGGAAACACAGAGAGAAACACCATAGGGAAGGAAGAGAAAGTGAAATTTCGTGATATGCTTCTGGCACTTGGCATTGGGAAGTGGCATCCACCCTTTTTCACTCACTGTCCATATGGTTCTAATCAAAAAAGGGTGTCAGCAAAGTCAAGAACTGGGATGAATAAGGCAATTGACAATGAAAGAGAAAGAGAAAAAAAAAACAAAATAGGAGGATGAGTGAGATATAGGGGAGAAATAGATAAAAATAGTAAAGAAATTAAGTCCAAGCCCCAAAACATGAAAAAATATAAAAGGGGTAGGGGGAATAGGGAGGGGAGATGGAGACAGAGAGGATATTAACAGGGACAGTAATAGGGGGTGTGTAAATATGCAAATTACAGCTAGACCTGACTAGATTATGGGACATCTTGTGCATGCACAGAGTGTGAACTGCCATGTTCACATGGCCACATCTTTTTACCTACCACAATTCTTGACAATTATCTGTCTCCAGGTATTACTATACATGACTGTAGATAAACACACCATAGCTGTAGTAGTAGAATTAATTGGTAAGAAAAGTATAAAATTAAAATGCTCTTCTACTTTGAATGCAACACTATTAAGTAAGATTTTACAGATGAGGCTCTCTCAAGAGGACTCGTGTCCCTTAAGGCATTGGTGCAAACTGCAAACTCCAAGTGCTGTTCAGTCATTTGGAGGGTGGCGTGGCCTCTCACCATCCGTTCGTACAGCTTAGCCAGGGGCTGTGCCACCAACCTCCATCATCTATGTTCCACTCCTCCCCAGTTGTCTCTATTATTTCCTCTTTCGTGGGGATACTTGAAAATACAGGCCCGAGTAAGTGATGCGAAAACATGACTAACTCACACGTAAATTTCTGCTGGGAAATTTGCCAGGTTGCTATGGGAAACACACACTGCAGGGAGCATCTGCTCCCCGACTTTCCTGCTCTGTCCTAGAGCATTCACTTATACTCTCAGGAGGCTTTGCTGTCCTTGCTGACACACGGGAATATGTTAACAGGGTCTATGATTCCCTTTCACAAATATTGGATGGTTTGTAGCTTCACCTTCTTTTGTGCACTCTTGACAAGAAATCTGATGCATGGAAAATCTCAACACGTGAAAACTGTACATAATATCACAATGTTTCTATTGTCATTTGGAACTCACACAGACATTATAAACCTAACCATTTCAAACATGCAGGAATCCACTTAATACATATTTTACACCAGTCATCACTTAGAAAGCGTTAGATGCAAAGCTTCTTTCTTCCCTGCATGCCATCTCCAATGCATGGTTACACAAAGTGGCACTCCCGTTACACAATTTTCTAAACAAAACAAGCACATCCTACAAAGGACTCTTTTCCCTTACTGATATCCCTGCAATCCAAACAATCTGGAAACAGCCTGTTGGTTCAACATATCCAAGTACAGTCTAGTTTATCAGATAGGAAAACAGCAAAACTACTTCAAAGCCTAAATGTTAATCTGTTCTAGCTGGGTACAGGATAATATAATAGGAAGAGTGTTTCAGTCAGATACATGATTCAAATACTTTTTCCACAGAAGGGTATTTTCCAGGAAATTGAAAAAGTACTTGATTTTGGCAACTGACATGACTACATATATTAGCCCACAGACATGCTAGTGGAGATGTGAGGGGTTTTATTCTTATGCTTCACCTCCAATAATACATATTTTCAATCCCAGGTCTTTTCATCCAGAATTTTTGTGACATTTACCTTTCATCTCTTATTTCCAAAATCTATTGCATCATTCATTGGTAATGAAAAATATGACATACTCTACTGGGTTTGTGTGACAAGATTGTGGTAGTGGAGAGCAGGGGGAGGAAACAGAGGTGACTTCTGCGCAAAGCACTAGAAGCTTCCCCGGTGTCTGACAGAACCAATGCCAGAAGAATCCAAGACAGATCCACAGCTGGCCAAGGCTGAGCCCATCATTGAGGGTGGTAGTGCCTCTGGGATAACATGGTTAAGAAGCAGGGGCAAAAACTGTGCAACAGAGAGACAGGAAGGAGAATACATGAAGGAAGCAGCTGTGCAGACACCAAGGTAGGTGAAGAAGAAGAAGGGGAAGGAGGTGGTCAGCACTGGAGCAGATTCCCCTGTAGCCCATGGGGCAGCCCATGATGAGGCAGTTGGTTGTCCTGTAGCCCATGGAGGCTCATGGTGGAGCAAATATTCACCTGCAGCCCATGCAGAACCCCCAGTTGGAGCTGGAAGAAGCCCAAATGAAGGTGTGACCCTGTGAAACCTGCATTGGAGCACTCTTTTGGCAGTTGTAGAGACATGGAGAGAGGTGCTCACACTGAAGTAGGTTTGCTGACAGGACTTGTGACCCTGAAAGGGACCCACATGGGAGCCATCTGTACTTAAATGACTGCATCCCATGGGAAGGGTCCCATGCTGGAGCAGTTTGTGAAGAACTGCAGCTCATGGGAAGCACTTGTGTTGAAGAAGTTTATCGAGGGCTGTCACCTGTGGAAGGGATGCCATGCTGGAACAGGGAAAGATTGAGGAGTCCTCTCCCTGAGAAGGAAGGAGCAGCAGAGACAATGTGTGATGAACTGACCCCAGCCCCCCTTCCCCACTTCCCTGTGCAGTTGGCAGGGAGTAGGAGGAAAAGAGGAGAGAAAGTGAGAGTGAAGTTAAGCCTGGGAAGAAGGGAGAGGTGGCGTAAAGGCGTTTTAAGATTCATCTTTTATTTCTCATTACTCTACTTTGATTTGACCAGTAATAAAATAATTTCCTCAAATCAATACTGTTTTGCCTGTAACAGTAATTCCTGAGTGATCTCCCCCTGCCCTTATACCTCAACACATACACCCTGCTCGGCTGACCCTGACTTTGGTGGGCACCAGGCATCCAGCCAGAGCCAACCTACCACACAGTTAGACAATAACAATGATTTCTTTAAATTTTATTTTATTCTCCACAATCCATAGTTACTGAGTCTGGATATTGAACATATGCTTCCCCTATTTTAGTATCTCAGTGGGAGCTAGTAATGATACAATTTGAAACACGCAGAAACACACATTCAGCAGTAGCCTAAGAAACAGAAAAGCAGAGAGAAAAAAAATGGATAGCTGTACCTTTTGTAAGCTGCTGGGTTGTTTTGGGTTTTTTTTTCCCATTACAAGTTTAATTCTGATTACTCACAGCAGAACCTGGCCTTAAAAGTTAGGCATATCCACCCTCTGTCAGGTACAGGTAGAGCAGGAAGAGAGTGTTAACAAAATGAAGAGGTGTCATTTGCTGGTCCATGGGATAAACCAGCAGCTATGCGTTTCTCAGGAGCAATAAGGTTATTGCAGGAGTGCTTGGGACACTGTCAAAAAAAGAAATAGCACATTGTGAAATTGTAAAAGGGAAGCTCCTTCCACAGTGGAGAGAGTTCTTGTGCAGGATTCAGAAATACTTCAGAGTTCATGCAATCATCAAATGGTTTGGGTTGGAAGGGAACTTAAAGATCTTCTAGTTCCAATCCCCCTGCCATGAACAGGGACACCTTCCACTAGACCAGGGTGCTCACCCAACTTGGCCTTGAACACTGCCAGGAATGGGGCATCCACAGCTTCTCCAAGCAATCTGTTCCAGTGCCTCACCACCCCCACAAGGAAGGATGTCTTCCCTACATTCAACCCAAATATCCCCTCTCAGTTGGAACCCATTACTCCTTATCCTATTTCAGACAGTTAATTCTGCCTTCTGAATGTAAATCGCTGATGTTACTACATAAACAAGCCTGCAAGTTTTGACTGCACAGGCAAAATAGGGACTTAATTTCATCATATCTAACAGAGGGTGGAAAAAATTATTTTAAAAACCCAGCAAAACCACGATTCAGCTGGATCAAAACTCATTACAGATATCAGTGCATTACGCAGAAACCCCTCAGAAAATCACCCAGGAAGGGGAAGGAGTTATCAATCCAATGAAAAAGGTCTGTTTGTTGCTCCCAGGAGATGACTCCACTATTTCAGTGACTTCTTTAATTCACTGTACTTTCCAACACAAGTACTTCCAAGATTTTTTTTTCCCAAGCAGACCTGCTGCACTTCACACTAGCAGAAACACTTTAAAGCATTATTTATGTACAAATTATTCCAGTGAAAGCTAAGCCATCAGGGTAGCTTTTCACGAGATGGCTTTTGGAAAGAAAACCGGAGGTGGGAGATGAGCAGCGCAATAAAAGCCTTTATTCCTTCCTAGCGATCGAGTTATGCCTTTTAAAATTCAAGCCCCCCGAGCATTTGCACGAGGGAGAGCAGGCGCGTTTGGGTGGGCAGAGCTGTTCCGCTCTCGGTGGCAGGCAAGGGACGCATCAGCGGCAGGATCGCTCCCGCACCTCTCGCCA
>VYXD01004382.1:1288404-1387602 GCA_013397195.1 Hylia prasina | reverse complement strand
GGTGCGTGGAGCGGGCGTGCGCCTCCGCGGTCACGGGCACGGCGGCCGCGAGAGCCGGCGAGGGGAGGCACGGAGCGCGTCCCGAGCAGTCGCAGTCTCGAACGCACCTCCCTGTGGCCCTTGCGGAGGTAGCGGCCGTGTAAAAAGTGTGTGGAGGAATAAATCTGAACTGCCCAGTGGAATAAGTAACCAGAGCGTTCTTAAATCAGAGCTGGAAGACCTCTGGGCAAGTGTCTGCCCTGCTCCATTCGCAAAGGACTAACTTTGTTCTTTGCCAGTTACGCACCCCTGTGTGCTCCGCAGCCCTGTTTTCTGTCAATTACTTCTGTAATTAGTTCCCTCTTAGTGTCCACAGAATTGTAGCAAAATTGCACACCGTTTAACAGGACGGTGCAATTGCTGCTAGATTGTTAGCAGTGACATTTTGCTGCTTGCTTAAAAAGCAAGAATTTTTCCCATCTTGCAGAGAACTCTAAAAAGATCCCGTTGAAATAGTTGTCAGTGCTGGATTGATACATTTTCCCGGGCCAGCAGACCCATACAGCCCATAAATATATACAATATTGCTTTCTGGTTTTGTTTCCTTTTGTGTATTTCAAGTATTCACAAACTTACCATCTGGCTATCTTAAAATTTGATTGTTTAGGACTAAGAAAAGAATTTTTTTTGTTTTGTTTTGTTGTTTTTGATTTTCTTTTTTTGGAGGGGTGGGGGGGAGGAATCTGTGTTGCCAGGGTCACTTTAGCAGAGGTGCCAGACCTGCAGAGGTATTTGTAGGGAGCCAGGTGTTCCCATACTGTGTGAAATACACAGCACCAAGAGTTGCAAACCTGTCATCATACCTGTCATCTGCTTCTGTTTCATATATGGTTAAGGATAAATTAGAATTTAGGGAAGAAATTCCCAGGAGATCTGTGCCAGATGGCACAAGATTTGTTCCAAACCAAGTATTAAATTTCCCTCCTTTCCGCTGTGTTTCCTGCTTCGGCGCAATTAGATGTCTGTTGGGATTCGTTTGAAATTATGTCTTGCATTATCCTTCTGTTTTCTGGTATCTCCATAGTTTGGAAAACTGGTTGGTCCTGGATCCATCCCTGTTCCTTGTTTGTTGTGCTTTGTTATGCTTGGTGTGCTTGGCAGACGCTCTGCTAAGCTTGCTCAGCTCTCTGGTTCAGCAGAATCTTGATGGGTTGGTTTCTGCCTTAATCGTGGTGATCCCTGGGGAGGTTTTTCAGACCTTTAGATTTAGTGCAAAGTTAAGTAGCAGGAAAGTGGAACCAGGGAGGAGCAGTAGCCATAGGAAAGGAAACACATGGAGTTGTCCTCTACAGCTGCCTGTAGTAGCTCTTAAAAAACAACAGGGTATTTTTACAGTGTATTTTATCTAAATGCAAATAATAGAAAATGCTGCGTTTTAACACTCCTATTGAAAATAATTTTTGGAATAGTTCTTATCATTTCTTGAAATGTTATTATCTTCCCATCTTGCAGGCTGAAGGTGGCCCATTCTGAGATAAATTTAATAATCGCCTGCTTAGAAAACTTCCTGCATTGTTCATGGTAAGGCTTATATTTGATATTTCAAATTTAGTTTGTTGTGCTGACTCATTTAGAGTATTTCTTACACAATTCTTAGTGCTAACATTTCCTTTAGCTATAATAATGACTTACGAGTTGGGCTATACATTTACTGAGAATTGCAGTTTTAAAGGGAAAGTTTTCAATTTTGTGTAACTGAATCAATAAAGATTTGAATAATTGTAAATTAAATAACCTAAGGAAAGACCTTTATGCATTCACAATTTTAAAATCAGTTTCAGAGTAATGCTTTTAGACTCTGTCAGGCTTTTTGTTCTCATTTGATGCAAAAAAAAAGTTGGGTTTTTTTAAAATGATGGAAATTACTTCATCTCTTGGGATTTTGCGATTTAGACTGCTTTCTAAAAGTTACAAAATTTTCCTGTTAATTTTCAGGAGTTTTTCATCAGTATGTCTGAAACCATTAAATATAATGACGACGATCACAAAACTGTGTTCCTGAAAACATTGAATGAGCAACGTTTGGAAGGAGAATTTTGTGACATCGCTATTGTGGTTGAAGATGTTAAGTTCAGAGCCCATAGGTGCGTGCTTGCTGCCTGCAGTACCTACTTCAAAAAGCTTTTTAAAAAACTTGAAGTTGATAGTTCATCAGTGATAGAAATAGATTTTCTTCGATCTGATATTTTTGAGGAAGTTCTCAATTACATGTATACTGCAAAGATTTCTGTTAAAAAAGAGGATGTAAACTTGATGATGTCTTCAGGCCAGATCCTTGGTATTCGGTTTCTTGATAAACTCTGCTCTCAAAAACGTGATGTATCTAGTCCTGAAGAAAACACACAGTCCAAGAGCAAGTACTGTCTAAAAATGAACCGTTCTATGGGGGAACCCAACGACACCCAAGATGATGAGGTGGAAGAGATTGGAGATCATGATGACAGTCCATCAGATGTGACGGTGGAAGGCACTCCCCCAAGTCAGGAAGATGGTAAATCACCAACCACTACCCTGAGAGTGCAAGAAGCAATTCTGAAAGAGTTGGGAAGTGAAGAAGTTCGAAAAGTAAACTGCTATGGCCAAGAAGTAGAGCCTATGGAAACAACGGAATCCAAAGACTTAGGATCTCAGACCCCTCAGGCACTCACATTTAATGATGGCATAAGTGAAGTGAAAGATGAGCAGACACCAGGATGGACCACAGCAGCCGGGGATATGAAGTTTGAGTACTTGCTTTACGGTCACAGGGAACACATTGTATGTCAGGCTTGTGGCAAGACCTTTTCTGATGAAGCGCGTTTGAGAAAACATGAAAAACTACACACTGCAGACAGACCATTTGTTTGTGAAATGTGTACAAAGGGCTTCACCACGCAAGCTCATTTGAAAGAACACTTAAAAATACACACAGGTTACAAGCCTTACAGTTGTGAGGTGTGTGGGAAGTCTTTTATTCGTGCACCAGATCTAAAAAAGCATGAAAGAGTTCACAGTAATGAGAGGCCATTTGCATGCCATATGTGTGATAAAGCTTTCAAGCACAAGTCCCACCTCAAAGACCACGAAAGAAGGCACCGAGGAGAGAAACCTTTTGTCTGTAGTTCCTGCACTAAAGCATTTGCTAAGGCATCTGACCTAAAAAGGCATGAGAACAATATGCACAGTGAAAGAAAGCAAGTTACAGCAGCCAATTCCATCCAGAGTGAAACAGAGCAGTTGCAGGCAGCAGCCATGGCTGCTGAAGCAGAGCAGCAACTAGAAACTATAGCCTGTAGTTGAAAACTAAAGCAAGAAGGAATTTTATCAGAAATAATTTAAGAAATGAAATGGAACAAAATCTGTTGTTAATATACATTTAGACTGAGAATCTTTTCAAGAAAGCATATTTTTAGAGGATTTGAATGTTACATAGGAATATATAGCATCGCTTGGTTAGGTATTTTAAAACACTTCAGAGATGGGTATTCTTAGAATGTGAAACAGTTTCATTGTCATTAGCAGTATAATGCACTAATAACTGCTTTAATTCAAGAATGTGATCAAGTTCTCTATAAAACAGGGATCATCACTGGCTGATACTTTGCTTCATCCAGTATGAAATATGGAATACAATGTAAACATTGCAATCAGTGAGAATCAGTGAGTTATATTTGAAAACGCTGAGATCTCAAAAATCACAAACATGGAAAGAAAGGATTTGATTTTCATCATTCTGAGGTGTTACACCTACAATTTTTTGAGAAGCATACATTGAGTCCCTAAGCTTTTTAATTCTTCCTTTTTCACCTAACGTAGGTTGGTACAACAGAGTGTAAAGGAGGATGGTAATCAAAATGAAATTGCTTCTTATTCCATTTCCTCAGATAACCTCCTATTTTTATAAAGGTGGCAAGTTTTAATGAAATACTTGCATTCTTGAAAAAACTTCATTATTCACAGGGATTCTGGCTGGTAAAGCAGAAGTGTCATGGCATTCACCAGTCCCTTTTCTGGGCAAGAATGTCTGCCTCATTTGTTTTTATGTTCACTTTTATGCAGGGCCCCAGAAGTGGGACTGGGCCACAGAGGAAAAAGGGTGCAGCATGGAGGAGACATGCTCCTTACTCAAACCCAGTAAATCAGTAAAAGCTAATACAGCCTGAGATATTTTTTTCATTATGCAGCTTTCAGGTCACCTAACCCAGCACAGTGAAGGCAGAGTAGTTTCTGCACCAGAAGCTGACCATGTGTCACTGTCAGGCTCCTGAGGCTGCAGCCATGGGTGCCACATACCTGCCCGCAGGGCTCAGCTGGAGTTTGTGTTGTGGCTGGTCATACAGCTCATAGGTCCTGTTCAAGTTTAAAAGCTTCCACCTTTTGACACACCACCCCTCATCAAGAGGGAGTCGTCAGTGAGTGAGTTCTGTCATAACTGATCCTGGGTGAGTGTTCTGTATTAGTTGCTTGGTCTATTTTTTTTTCAAGACCAGCTGGGGTACATGCTGATAACAATAGTTAACTCACAGAGTCAACAAAATAAGTAGTCTTTGGATTGCAGTCTGCTACTTCTAGTCATCAAGAGAAGACCCAATAACAGTGGCAATGTAATCCAAAGATATATTGAGCCTTTATTTTAAGTTTGTAAATACTACAACTGTTGTGAAAACTTCATTTGAAGTTGGAATGGGCAAAAAACACACTCTTGGGCATGTGGTTGGTAACATTGGTCACTTGCAATACCTATAGCATATCAAAGTGTTAGACCAGTTTCTGATAAGTTACTGTGTGGTAGATCACATCTTGCTTTTCTAAATAGAAATTTAAAATAGTGTTTTTGGAACTGTTATATGGAACTTCAATTATTGAGGGGTTTTTATTTGGTTGACATATTTTTTACAGCTTCCTTTTATTCATGTATTCATCAGGTTAAGCAGTTATCTTAAAATGCCAGTAATTGTTCAAACGCTGGTCTGTAAATAAAACATGACCTTAATATTTTAGAAAATGTAAACTTTGGACCCTTGCCAATATATTTTTTTAAAATGTTGCTTCATTTTACATTCAGTAATATTAGTTTGTAAACAAACTATACATTTTGTACCTGTGCAACATCAGAGGATGTGTATTCATTGCATTTTATTGGTTCTCTTGAGGAACATGATGAATGACCATTGTTAAAATGTTTTACTGTATATGATCATAGATATAAAGATAGTAGGTCCAAAATAGGATCTACGTTTTTTTTTCTAAATATATTAGTCTTGCTATGTTTTCTTATCTGAAATTGTGTGCACTTCTTCCTGGGTAAGTTGGGGTTGATAAGACTATAAAACAGATCTGTTGGGATAAGAGTTCAAAAGTGTAAAATGTGAAGAAAGTAAATTTTCGTAAGGTCTGCTATGAAGAATGCAAGAAGCCATGAGCTTAAGTTACAGCAGTAAACAATTATGTCAGAAAAAAAAATTAAAGGATTTTAATAATGAATCACTGAAAGAGAATGCCTGGGGAGGTACTGCAGTCTCCACTAGTGGTGACATTCAAGAATGTCTAATAGATGTTAGATCTAATAGATCAAACATCTAATAGATGTTTGTCTAACATCTATTAGGAATGGTTTAAACATGGCTAATTCTGCCTTGAAGCTGACGGATAAGCTCAATAACCTCTCAAGAAGAGCCTTATTGGGATTTTCTTTGGAAAGTAATGAATTAAAATGGAGCTCACTGGGACAGCAAACACTGGAGTGAAAAGACCGAACTCAAGTATTACAATTAAAGAAAATTGCCCATGACACTTGAGCACAAGTAGTCAGGCTGTGAATTGAAAATTGTTATAGAAAAGCAGGTTTGCCTTAGAAGACCCACAGCAGAAAGTGTGAGAACATTGTGTACTACATCAGAGTAAATTCTGCTTTTGTTACAGCTTATAGCTGTAAAGGTTACAAGTGTGGAGGCATGGAGGTATCCTTAGCTATATATATGTTCCTGTTAATGTGTTCTAAACTAATCTGTGTATTCTGAAGGAATGTTAGCCTGTATACAGTGGGGGTGTGTCTGTGAAGTTCAGGTAAATTTGTCTGCATCTTACAACGCTACTGCTCCCCTCTCCCATCTGTGCCAAAAGACACAGTGCACAAAAGCAGATATGCATCAGCTTCAAGCCAATGAGGTTTTCTGTAAGCTATGAGTTGTATGAGGAATAGGCACATTTTTATTTTTGCTTAGACAGGGATGGCAACTTCTTTTAGAGTTTGAGACAGATTCTGTCCAATTAATGGAAATTTTGCTGTTGGTTCTATTGGGGCCAGACTAGTCTGACATTTCTTAGAATATATTTTTAGAAGGTTTTTTGTTTGGATTTTTTTTAAGAAAAAAGTGAACAAAAAGAACACATTTTGAACTGTGATATCTTCTTAATTTCTCATCCTAATTAGCCATGGGTATGCTGCTGATTATTTGGCATAACTCAGTTTGGAAATCTGAAGTTCAGGAAAGAATCAGGAAAGTTCAGGAAACAACCTTTCAGCCTTTCTCCACTCCCCAGCCCTTGTTTTACGTACTATTCTTATCAATATTGTTAAAAGTATTAGGAGATGAAGCAACTCACAATTGAGTACTTGTAGTTTTGTTTTTCTGCTTTAATCTTTTAGAAGGGTTTAGACCTGATGATCAGAGTTTTAAAGGTTGTTTTGTGAAATTTCCTCATGCTCACCTCAGTAGCAAAAGTTTGAGGTCAGCTTCTATTTGTTCCATTAAGGTACAGCATGTTAAATACTCCTTGAAGTCTTGCCATTAGGTAGCCAAACTGGAGTTCCTTTGAAGATCCAGCCTCAGTTTTCTAAAACAGAGATTGCTTTTTAAGGATACTTAAAATTAATAGAGTTGTGTGAAATACAGAATAAAATATCAGATTATATCAGAAAATCTACCTTAAGGTTAGAGTATACTTTTAGTGGCAGATAACCTTTTTAAAATATTCTATTAATACAGACATCTATATTTTTATGGAGGAGACAAAGCATTTGTGAAAGAGACTACATCATCTTCTGCTTGTAACAGATGACTTTTCTGAATGTAAACATTTACAGACAGGTACAGAACAAAATAATTCTGCCTGAAAGGTAAAGACAGATCTAAGGAATTTTCATCTTTTTCAGTTAGTCCTTAGATCACACTAGTGTGCCCAGTCAGCCAGAAATGTGAACATTTCATTAAAAATTCCATTATAGCAGTTGGTCTGTCATTTGTCTTCATATCTATCTAAAACAATTATAGTAACATTCATTTCAGAGCAGATGGAGGATTTCCATGAATAGATTTGTTAAATATGTGTCGTAAGAGTTGAGACACCTATTCTCAGGAAGTATTTTTAAATGTAATGCAAGAAATCTGAAATAACAGAATAGTTAAAAATAGTGATTTATGCAGTATTGATCCAGTGTTTTTCTCTCTCCACATTATTTTTATTTGCCTGCCTGCTCATTTAGATATTTATAGAACTCTGAAACTTGGTGAACTTCTGTGTTTCTAGTATGAACAGCACTGCAACTCTTTAAAATAGAAATAATATTTTTGAATCTGGTCAATGCATACTTTTAAATTTACTGGTACTTTTACTATTTAGTAGCTAAGCATCTAATTTTGTATAGGTAAACCTGAAAAACATGTGAACCATATGAATAAAGATGTATGACATCTGATCTGTTTGGTATAGGGTTATCAAAAACTATGGCCAGAGCAGAACTTCTGGATACCTGTATCTCATATTCCTTCCATGATTTTTTTTTGTAAGTCTATAGTTCAAAAGCATGAGTTTATAAAATGAGTGGTACTAACAAGAAATTAGAATTCTTACTGAATCGAAATTCCAAATTTATTTTCTTTTTGATAATACTGACCCATTTAAAAGAAGTATGAAAGACAATAGCTACATGCAACAACACATTATGCAATGAATAGATTTAAAGTATTTTCATTCAGAAGTAAAATAAATTCATAGATATGATGGATTTAATATAGATCATCTTTATGAAATCATTAAAACATGAGTGCTCTTTTTCGCTTTTTCCACAGAAGCATGAAAATGTTTATGTTTAGAAAAATATATTTTCTGATGTAAACCCATCCTGTTAAAAACAATAACCAAAACCACCTAAACCCTACAGTGCTTCCACTTGCAGTTTTCTGAACTCCTCCCAATGGCTTGTCTGCATTTAAGTAATCTGTATATGCACGCAACATGGAGTATTTTTGTCTTTTAAAATATTCTTAAGATCAAGCTTCCCTGCATCTAAGTTTTCATTCTTCACTAATAAAATATCCTATTTTTTCCATGGTAAAGGGTACCACAAGCAGTTCCTACAGGAACAAAGCACTGTAGTGGCATTGCAAGTTGCTCAGACTGGAGAATGGAGTATAGTGGAGCTCCACTAGCTCCAGTGGTGGAACTTCCACTAGGGTCAGTTGGAAGAACAGCCTCCTTTGGAGCAGTTTAAGCTATTGTGTGCCTCCTGAGACAGCATGGTTCTGTTTTGACTGCCATGGTGAAACTGCAACTTGTTGCTAAAAGGGGTAATCTCATTTTCTCTTTTCTTTCTTCCTGTTACCTTTTGCACCTGTTTCCTTTGTCTTGTTTGCCTCAGATTTAGTGGCTTTTGTGGCTTTAGAGTAAGCCAGTTGGAGTGATTTTACATAAGAAAGCAATTCAGTGCTTAAGAGAGTTTTAAATTGACCTGCCTTATCGAACCAATTCATTAGGTTTGATCCAAAGGACTTGGCAGGAGCAAGTACTTATCTGCTGAAGTTGGGAGAGGGAATGGAGCAGGACTTGCCCAAATTCAGCACCACATTAAATACAAGGTGATGAAGCACAGCAGTGTTTGTGAGAAGCAACCAGGCAACAAAAGGGATTGGACACCATTTCTTTGCAACATCCACTGCTGGTAGACTTGTGGGATTTTGAAGAGGGTGATCTGTGTGTGTCATTTCTGCTTTTTCAGGAGAATGGAATTTGGGAGTTGAAGTTGTGGGGGCTACTTTTCTCTTCGTTTTTTATTGTTTAAATGAATCTGCTCCTGTTTGCCTCTTATCCAGCAGTTCTACACAGTCTTGAATGGTGGCAAATTGCTCAAGTTAAGGAGAAATGGTTCTTAATAAAAGACAATAGGTATTTAGTTCACTGAAGAACAGAACTGGAATCCCAAAAGGATGAAAAGATGCATTTTTTCAACATAAGTTAATCTTTGCAAGTATTAGAAGTAAACAATATTTGCTTCAGTTACTTACATCTATTTTAGATCTGTTTTAGATACCGTGTTGGGTAAAGAAAAATAATCACTCCTTTTAGTTAAGGCAGATAATACATATTCAAAGTATAGGAATAGATTCTGTATTTCATTAGGTGATGTCAGCTAGACTGCTTTTATCATAATTTAATTTTCTTCCTTTAGAGTTTAGGGTTCTGTGGTGAACCTAGAGTTTTCAAATTAGTGATTCTGATTTATTTCCACCTATAAATATGAATTCATTGAAGTGCCTGGATATAAAAATTGTAGGTTTTCTTATATTTCCATTTGGTACTTGACATTAATGAGTTTTAAATGCAATTCTTGTGTTGTGTAGCTGAGGCCCCAGAAGGCATTCCTTAGGAGTTGCCTTCTTTCAGTATAAAGTTCCTCCTCAGAAATGAGTTCTGTTTGCTGATATTTCTCATGGTTCTCTATGCTTTTAACAAGATTTTTTTTCCCGTTTGAAGTAATAGCATGTGAACATTTCCTTTTACAAGGTGCCTTATTGCAGTTATTACTGATTTTGAAATTTTACTAATTCATCCAAATTCTCCAGTAACTCTTATAACAAGTATGGCCCCTATATTCTTGCTCTTGAAGTATAAAATAGAAGTTATACCAGGATTTGGAGACATAAACTTTGTAATGCTGGTGTAAGCTTTCAATAACTTTTCAGGACTGTACAGGAAATCTTATACTCCTAAAAAGCAATAAGATCTCTTTGATTGCTTGTATTGGAAAGAGCTGATTTTTAAAAACATTTGCGTATATGTATTCTATTTGTGTTTCTGGATTTTTTTTATCTGAGATCAAATAAGGGCAAAGAATTCAACTGTCCACTTGGAAAGTAGGAAGGAACAGCTCTACCCTTTTGTATGTCAGAGGATTTAATGGTCTGAACATAACTGGCTTGTTTACTAGACTGACAGTTATCTACAGCTCTATGTATAGGAACAATTCAAACTTACAGTTTTTCAAGAGCCTGACAGATTTGCTTATGCTCAAGCTTTGCAGTTCAGTCTGTACAAAGAAAACCAACCCTGAAATACATGAGAAATGCTTACTTTAAAATTGCTGCCATCATAAACAGAGGTATGTTAGACACAAATGTTTTAATTGAAGGGAACAATTACCTATTTTAAGAGTCTTAGTCGGTGGTTTTGATATGATGTTTCATATCGAATAAGGTTTCATTTTTCCACTTGAATAACTAACTTTTATCTATTCATGTGACTTTCTTGTAGATCTCCCATTGTTTCAAGGCCAGATTAAATGGAGTCAGACAGGAGCTCTGATTTGATGGATGTGATAAAGTCTACCAGCATAGGATTGTCCTATTATAGGTACTTTCCAGACATGGATTATGCTCTGAGAATCTTGCTAACCTAATTTAAAGTTTTAGAAGTCTACTGTTTTAAATCCTTTCTTTTGTATCGAAGTTGATGTTTTCAAACTTAATTTAAAATTCATATATTTATCTTATTTCTCCAGATTGTCTAATTTTTAGCCAAGCATGATGAAATTAAAGTCTTTTGACTTTATAGGACAAGTTAGGAAGCTGCATTGTGTATTTACCAATTATTTGTATTTCATATTGCTGTAATTCAGTATAATTTCTCCATTCTCAGTTCTTGAACAATCTGATTTATTTAGTAGCACATTCAAATTATGACTTTGGTATTTACATTTTACAGAACTTTTTTTCTTTTCTTTGAGCATTAAATTAAGCATGTGGTTTAATATTTAAGTTTACTTTTATCAAAACGTATAACTGTTTGATTGAGGACTCTTAGTGGTTTTTTTTCCAAGTTTGGAAATCTTCATTCATTCTAAAACTGACTTTTCTTCTCCTTAGCTCATTGGCTGGCTGTTCTGCCATGGTCATAAATGCTTCTTTCCATTTAAGATCTTGAAAACTTGAGAAAAAGCCTAATTTTATGACTTGCATGTCAAATTACGCACACCAATAAGCTGTGGCATGATCAGAGTCTTAAAAGAGTTTCTACAGAAAAGAGAAAGACACATACAAAAATATTAATTTTTAGTGTAATGCATGTTGTACTGATAGGAACAGAAAAGGTTTGAAGTTGAGAGTTACACTTGAAGGAGACTTCCAACTTATCCTATGCATTTTCCGTATGATGCAGAATGGTATGGCCTGGTCCATGTCAGGAGACGGTTGTGGGTGAGGTCCTTTAAAACCTCTGCCTGTGTTTCACAATGTCTCTGCTAGATCCCAAGTCATTAGGCAGGGGCTTGACTGGACTGAATTCCTTGGTGTATAGAAGAATTTCTGCATAATGGAAAGACTCTAAATTTTGGACTGTGACTCATTCATCTGTCTTGGTGAAGGGACTGACAACCAGCAGAGCTGTAGCAGGTGGGAACAGCAATTGCTTTGGCTCCACTGCACAGTTGTGTATGTAGTAATATTTTAGGTGAGTCATTGAATCTTTTATTTAAACCTCCTGAGTTTATCTAGGTCTTTGTTTCTTGTTGATTGGCTTTTGTTTTGGGTTCAAGAAAGATACCAATTTACTTTTTATGGGACTGTTAGAAGATAATCGTTAATGGGTGCAAGTCATTCAGATGTTGTGAGGGTGGCAATATAATCATTTAGAAATATTGCCTAGATGGACGTGGGTGTTTTGGGATATCTTTACAGGCTATGAGAAGCCCTGGGGTGGATGCATCTTTGTGATATTTTAGAGAACCCCAACAAACAAAACAAAAAGAACTCCACAAAACTGTACAGCTATTTCTCCTAGACTCTGTCTGATTTGTTCATATTTGTAAATCACAGCCCTGGACTACTATGTAGCTTATCACATTAATTAAGAAAAATGAATAGACCTATGAATTAAAATACTATTGGCCACAGTTATCTTTAATTCACTTTTTACTGTCTTGGGAAATGTTACATGTTCTTGTTTCTGGTTTTCATGGTGTCATCTCTCTGGCTGCTGGAAATCTGTGGACTAATGGAAAGGTAACTGACTTTTCATTTAATTATTTTTTTCAGAAGAATGGCACTTGTCTATTTTTCTTTTTCTTTTCTACCTTCTCTGTTTATTCTCTCCTTCTTTCTATTAGAGGTGTATTAATCAGAGAGGTATTTAATGTTAGATTTCTGAATCTAGAGTCCTGACTATTACGACGACTCCTGTACAGATTGCAATTTGACATTTCAGATCATGTTTAGATATTTCTTGATGACACCCAGTCACAATTTCCTCTAAACAGCTTCCTTGCAGTTTTGGATGTAATATTGAATTGCATCTTGACTACTAAAGATTTTAATGTTAAACTTAACCATAAGTGACTGTAATCACTTTTTGAAGACCATTATGATCTTAGCCAATTTAGCAAAAGACATCAAATAGTTCAAAGACATTCAAATAGTTCAAGCAGTTTCCTAATCATATTACTTTTCCCTCCCAAAAAGCTAGATTTGATTATTAATGTGTAAGTGTGGGAAGAAATAAAGGAAAAAGGCTCAGAGATAATTAGTTCTCAAAGTTGGGGGAAAAAAAGACATTTTACAAAATGTAATACTGGCACTTGGTGTAAAACATGCAATCTTTATTATCTCTTTATATTAGTTTTATTTTAGAGTGTGTTCATTTATGTTTAGGTGATTAGTTCTGAATGATTCTATCAGGAAAGAGTTTAAAATATTACCTGTAAGATATTAGCTGTATGTTCTTGTTAACAAGACAGTGAAACCTTGCACATCACCAGGTGGAAAGGGCTGCTTCCTGAATAGGTATTTACTAAGCTTCTGAACCTATGTGACCAAGTAATTGTTCTCAGCTCCATTAGAATAAAGGGCCTACTTCAGATCTAAATCCACAGAATTATGAATAGCATGGATGATTTAAAGTGACATCAGTCAACATGATTTTTGTAACTGTCTAAAAATGTTAGCTGTCTGTTAAAAAGGTGTTAAGGTTTTTAACAAAGTACTTTATAAGGAAGCCAAGACTTCTTCAAAAAGGTATTTGAAGATACATACCAAAGAATGTTTACACGGATGTTATATGGAAATCAGTAATTCCTCACTGAAACATTAAGAATTAAAATGATGCACAAGGCAGGGACTCTATAATTACTCATAAAAATATATGCAGATGGTTTTGTAAGTGTTTTTGTGCTTCCTATTTCATACATGTTGAGGGAACATCTTTAAATGTGTTGTGTTTTAATGATATAACCTTCCTTTTACCAATGTGCTTCATTCTCAAGGGATTTTTTTTTGTATAAGTGGGCATAACTAGTTTTGTTTTCCACTTATCTAAAGTTGAATGAAAAAAATTAGTAGTGTGGTCTTTGTTTCAGTGGTTGTACTGCATTAACTGCACACTCTTTTGGAGGTGACAGTTCACTATAGACCTCTGTCTTGTGCAGTTATTTCAGTGATTTTTTGGGTGCGTTTGAACTTGTGACCCAATCCAAAATCCAGAAATTAACTTTATGACAAAAAGAAGCTCAAAATGCTTTTTGATAGTATTTTTTCTTCTAGCAGAAAACATTACTTGCTGTTAGCTTTTAATTTGATCAAGAAAACTGAAAACTATAGAATAAAATGTGACTTGTTTGAATTATTTATCAGATTAAATAGAGATAACAGTTAAAGAAAGGATGTTCATTAACATTATTGTTAATGAACTGTACTCTTTCAGCAAAATGGTGTAGATTCTGTTACCAAGTTGCATATACCCACTTAGAATTTTGCAGGTTACTTACAGACTTTGATATCACTCGTATTTACGTATCACACATATTTATTGTTTTGAAAATCTTTTAGCAACCTGCTCCACCATCTCAAAACACAATCCCTTAGAAACATCCATATAATTTCTTTTGAGAATGTATGCAGTAGAAATACATCCAATAGATTTTTTTTATTATTTTTGAGAAGTACTTTAATACCTGTTTTTTATGATGGATAACTCTCCCTTGAACACACAAATCAAGTATTAAGGGCCACATAATGGATATATGAGGAAAATACCAGTGTAAGTTTTCTTGCAGTCTTTCCAAATTATGGATCAGTCATGATTTTCTAAAGATTATGGAGTATCCTTCACATCTCTCTTAAGAATGCTGAATACTGCTGATTACATTCATTTCTGTATTTTGTGTGGGATACTTTTAATAGAAATTCTTTTAATTAAATTCTTAGGTACCCTGTTAAGGTGAATGAGAATAATGATAGGTGAGGAAAGGTTAGAATAGAGCTTTTTGAAGTCACATTGTTAAAGGAAACACCATTCCTGAGTGACCAGGGGTATGTTTATGTTTGTTCATTCAGTTGCCATCTGAGAGAAAGGAAACTGAATGCCTGAAATAGAAGACAGAAGAGGGGAACAAATAGCAATAGAGATGCTGAGATTGCTAAGGGGAAAAAAAGGAATGTCCAGAAACTGGATACTAGAAATGATAAGTGAAGATACATCTGGGAGGTATTCCCATGGAGAAATGGTGTTACACACTATAAAAACAACAACAGCAACAAAAAAAGAAAACAAAAACCCTCCAAACAAACTACCACCAGATGATTAGTTTGACTTTGACAGTGATGCCACTCTTGAGTTCTTGCTGAAGTATATAAGCAATATTATTTAAAGTCAGTACTTTTCTGTACCTGTATTTTAAGAATAAGGCCTTATTTTGAGACTTAAGTATCCCAGGTTAATTGGAGAATTCTGTGTTTGTGAAATGCTTGACTATGAAAAGAATGAAATAAGATTGTAAGAATATCTTAGGTTATGGAAATCTGATTGTAAAATATATTGCATATTGCATTTACATGCAAATATTTATGCAAAAAATATTTAACGTACTTTCTATAATTTGCACTGATAATGTTTTTCAAAATCCCTCTTGTAAGTTAGGCTTAAAGAGGAGAGTTAGCTTTTGTAAACCTTGTCCCATCTGGCTGTTTCTAACTTCTGCTGTTGAAGTTTAGGGTCCACAGGAAATCTGACTATGGGTTGCACAAACAAAAGTAAATTAAATCTGAAACATGAAAGATGGTAGGAAATTTTAAGTCGTCTTCTGCTGTTGACCCTCATCATCTTTATTTTATTACTATTCATTATTTTCTTTACTATTTTACCCTGATATCATCTTTTATATGCCAAAATATTAATGTTGCCTCTTAAAGTGCTGCGGTTGGGTACAGCTGGGTTAATGGGCCTGTGAAATCAGAGTATAAATTCCTCAGCATTTGAGCTTTTGGAAGTGAAAATGCTGTGACAAAGTACGGTGTCGCTGGAGCCTATTACCAATGCTGTCAGCTTGCAGTGAAAGCAGTGCACCCCAAAATGCCAGGCAGCGGGACTGTTGTCGAGAGGTAATTAGGAGCAATTAGTCTCCCTGCCGGGAAGATCGCTGTTACCTTTCTCCTTTTTGCCCTCCCCCCTGCTGCCACTGCAGGGTAAGGAGTTGTGGCAGTGATGGTTCCGTGGTGGAGAGAGAGGGAGTGTGTATGATGTGTGTGTGTGTCCGTGCGGGCGCCCCGGCCCCCTCCCCGCCCCGCCGCATTGTGGAGGGAGGGACCGCGGCCGCCTCCGCCGCCGTGCAGGGCCGGGCGCTGTCCGTGGTGCTGAGCCCGGCGGGACGGGCGCTGTCCGAGGTGCTGATCCAGCGGGGACGGGCGCTGTCCGTGGTGCTGATCCAGCAGGGCCGAGCGCTGTCCGTGGTGCTGATCCCAGCGGCGCCGGAAGCTGTCCGAAGTGCTGAGCCGTGCCGCCCCGGCGGCACCATGGTGTTCGCTCCAGGTAAGGGCAGCTGCATCCCGATCCCAGCCGGGTAGCCTCGCAGGAAGGCCCCGGCCGTGCCAGAGAGCTGCTGCGGGGAGGGGGTGATGGGTGAGGCAGAGCTGCCCGCAGACAGAGGCAGGTAGGTTCAAAGAAGGTGGTTTAGCTTAGGATTCTTTCGCTGTGCATCCAAAGGTTATGAGGGTCACCCCTGTGGTTCTCATCAGGGACAGGAGCCTCGTATACAAGTTTCAGGGCACTGCCTGTCAGACTGAACTAAAGAGTCACGAACGGGGATGTGGCCTTGCAGTGAATGGAGAGTGAGTCCCCCTCAGCACCCACACCAGTGGCTGCCAATTATGACCATCCCTGAAACTTATGGGGATAATTTACAAATTTCATTTCCTCCTTCCTCTCCCTCAGGACAAAATAAGTATTTGAATGAAAGAGAACAGAAAGTTTGTTCAGTCCAGTTTTTACTGGAATAAAATTGAAGATTTCAGCAGTTCATGTCTAAACTGGGATCTCACTGTATAAGGGTGCAGAATCTCTAGTGCATAATATACTTTTGCATTAACTCATAAAAGAAGTAAAACTACAGCAAATTTTTATTGGATTTGGTACATTCTGCTTGGAAATAGGCAGTTGGTTGTTCAGAAAAGGATGACAGGGACGAGAGGCCCAGTAGCTCCAGGGTGTAAATGTAAGTCATGCGTAATATCTTCTGTAGGGACATGACTTGAAAGTAACTTCATTAAAGATGTATAACTTTCAGTAAAATAGTGGGTCAATAGAAAGGGAAAGTAAACACTGCAACTCAACAATGAATATTAATACCTTTTCTTTGCAAAGCTAACAGAAGTTTTCCCTTCCTTGAAATTCTATGTTCAATCTCTGAAAGGGAGAGAAAAATAATCCAAAAGCTTTACACTTCCATATTAAAAAAATATCTTGGGACTGACTTTGCTAACCAAACTGAGTCTATTTTTTTGAAAAAAATAGTATCTCTTTTCAACAATCTTGTTAATTTTGTCTGTTTAACTGCTTGGTTGCTCTTTAATTTCATACGTCCGTGTTTACATTGGGTTCTGAAATTGGGACCAAGTTATTTATCTTAATAGAATGATCCACTGCTTTTTGTAATACACCTTTCAGCATTAGTGGCTCTTTCCTGAACTCCTTTTGTCTGTCAGACTGTCACCATTAACTGTACAAGTTTTTGAAATGCTCTGTGGGACTGGAGTACTGCAGGAAGAGATTACTGCTAAAATAATGAAAACATGCACATTTTTTCTCCAAAGGCTGACAAAAAACAAATCCCAAAGCTCATTAATAACTGCATGACTTGTTCTTTTCACAACTCTAATCCATAGACAGAAAAATGATCCTCTGTCCAAAAGTGTTTTATGCAGTCATTCAAAGTTTTCCTTTACTCAAAGTAAAGCCCATGGTCTCCTTGCAACTGTTGCCATAAAATACATAAAGCAATTAAATGGGAATTTGTAAAAGAGGTGATAAAACAATCTATTGTGTTCAGACAGAGCAAGCCTGAGTAGATTCCAATTTGTTATTGTTTTTCTTCCCTGCAAATCAGCTCTGCCCTGGCATTATCTCTTCTCCAGATATTAAAAAAAAAAAAAAAAAAAAAAAAAAAAAAAAAAGAAAAAAAAAAAAGAGAGGTTTATGCGTCTTTATAGTACTTAAAGCCATAGGATGGAAAAATAATATAAGTTTACTAAGAAACTGAATTTCATTTCTTCAGTCAAATTTCTGATTTTATCTCACTGTGATGAATGATCTCATTTTCTGGTCCATTTATTTGTTGGGGTGTGAGGGGAGAGGAAGTAAAAGATTTATATAACTATAAATAGTTAGGGTCAGAATGATAAACTTCCGGGATGGGGTAGAAAAAAAACCCAAAACAACAATCAAGAGGAAATTCTCTTCCAGAAACAAAATTATGGAAGTTGCTTACTTGACCACAAAGATAAGATTTTGCAAGTGAATAAGATGATGGTCTTTTTCTTAAGATCTGGGATATGTTATTTCAGAACTCTGAATTAGTGGGACATATTTATAAACGGTTAAGTAGAAGCAGTTTATCAAGTTTAAATAACTTCTAAAAAGACGAAGTCTACTGACTATTTACTGAGTACATACTTTCCTGTTCATCTTTAACTCCCTAAAACTTATATGTCCTATGTCTAAAAAAATAACACAACAAAGCAGCACAAAAACAGCCAACCTCCAAACAACCTCCTCCTGGATATTACTGAGATAGATAGATAGATAGATAGATAGATAGATAGATAGATAGATAGATAGATAGTAAGTATTATAAAATGCCAGTATTTCATGCCAAAATTGGACCTCCTGGCTCATTTTAGACAGTGTCCTTCTATTTATAGGTATGCAAAAAAGTATTCTTCATTTTCATCATTTATTCATATTCTTCCATCCCAGTTAAAATTAGCATTGAGACTGTTTCACAAAAGGAAGGAACTAAGAGTACATTTTTACCTTACTTGTTTTAATTTGACTGGGGCTTCATTGCACTGTCTTGTGCTGATTGATGATATGCTGATGTATAGGAAATGCAGTCCAAAATCCATGAGATGTGTGGGCATTCATTTTTCCTGGATAATTCACACATGTTGTGCTGCCCTTCGAGTGGGGGGATGATACATGAAATTCACACAAGCTAGGTGTTAAAAGGTTTAGCTTCTTTAGTTTTCCTGAACTGAAATGCTTTAGGCAGTTTGAGAAGTAGATAAAAATGTGTTATATTGTAAAATTTCAAGGACTAGATCAATAAGCAGAGAGAAGTCTTAATTTTGAATTGGCAGATCATCTTACAAAGTTTTTCTTAAATTTTCTTTAGAAGGTAGTATATTCCAGAATTTTTAAAAATATCAATGCCAGATTAGCCTATACAATATTGGTAACTATAAATAATTCCTCATATTAAATATATGCCATTGTAAGGTAGGAAATAAAGAGGTATTAAAACATTTATTTGTTCTAACACATTAGTAAAAATTAGATTACACAGCAAGCTTTCTGCTGAGAGCAGATAGTTAGTTTACAAAGATGTGATCATTTCCAATATCAGCAATTACCAGATTTAACAGTAACTTTAAATGTTATTAATCAAACTACTTTTTTGCAGACTTTCACTTACTTTTCCAAAATATTACCTTGGGCATATTCCTTACTTATTTTCAATCCCAAAATGTTTTCCTAGTGCAAAGATGAAAAAAAAATTCTCTTACGATTTGTCTGAGCAAACACAATGCAAAGGTGTTTTTCATGCTTCAAGAATTTTTTTGTGATGCTATTTTGCACAAGTTACTCACTTTTGTCTTAGGCCTTTGCCCTTACATGTGTGTACTAATATAGCACTGCCATGGCCTGCATTTTTAAAATTAATTTGCGAATAAAGTTAGAAACCTATTAAGAATGTCTGAGCTACCTAAGAGGTTTTATAAGCAAATCTCCCTAGGCTATAATTTTAGTGATCATTTTAGTATATTTTAAGAATTTTACACTGCTCTTACTCTGTAAAAACATAAATAAAATAACCAAATAATAGAGTTTCATCATTGCAGGCCATAATTGTTTCATCCAATACAAAGCTGTGGTGGTTTTATGGGGGTTTTTTTTGGTTGGGTTGGTTGGTTTTTGGCATAGTTTACTTTAGCAAGGAATACATTTTGAACTGAATACCTCAAGAAAGATTGGAATATTTACATTGACAGATTGTTTCAGGTCAAACACTCCCTTTCTTAAGCTTGTGTCTACTTTGAATTGTGTGATTTCATCTTTCAGGTGAAATGTGTTATTTGTCAGTGTAATTTGAAGAATTCCTTTTACCTGATAGTTTCTCTATAACTAGAAACTCAGAAGCTTTACTCAACACCCTATATTGTAAAAGAAGGAGGAAGATACAGAATTAATTTCTATATCAATATTTTTGTGTTAAAAAAATGTGTGAACACGAGGTTTAAAGATAGACATTAGAGAAGTCAGAATATTCACAGCTCAGCGCCTTTTTCGTGCGACAGCAACACCAGTAGGTTTTCAACAAGCTTTTCATCAGCGCAGCTGTTCTTAACATTTTTAAGCTGGGAGCAACATAGCAGACGTGTATAATGACACTGAAGATCAGAAACGCATCCTGTACCAAACATTTTAGGAATCTCATTACACTGCAATTGAAGACATAGCAGCTGCATACTGAAACAGATGTGCTTACTGCTCTGAATAGTCCTGATCTTCTCCAGTGGAAAAGCTGGGATAGCAACAACCTGTTGTGTTGCAGAACGTGAAGACATGAAATTTCTTGGCATAATTTTTGTTCTTTTGGTTATAGTGTTACAGACTATAGCAGATTCCTGACCACAATGCCCAGATCAAGACAGTAATGAAGGGCCTGTTCATGAATCCAGAAATTACCATCAATAGCTCTACTTCTTTGAAGGTACCCTATAGTAGGATATCTCCAGTGTTTGTGACAACTGTGGTACTCTGTAACTCAGTTATGAAGTGTCTTTCATCCACAAGAACAAGGCAAGACACAGTCTTTGTCCTTATTAACTGCTGTGCTACATTCTGCTAATGCTCTAAGTACTGCAGTCCCCCCCAGAAATCTCTAATAAAAAATGTAAAAGTATATACATGTAGGATTCTTATTTGATTACCTAATGTTGATAAAGTCCATGTGTAGGACATAATTTGAAAGTGAAAAACAAAACTATTTGCCAACCTCATGCAATCTGATATAATGGAGTTTTTGTCCAGTATTTGTTATGGCTGGTAGTGAGTATGGAGGCCAGTTGCTGCCCAAAAGTCTCTGAATACATTTACAGCTCTTGACAGTATTCAAAGTGTTTGCCACCTGGTGGGAAGAAATCATATAGGAGGAAATTCCTTATTCTCTGTTGCTGAGGAAAAATGTTTCTTGTGCTGACCTTTTCCCAGTGACACACTGATCTTTCCCCTGCTGTGAAACTCCACTAGCAGGCCTCATTAGTGAGGTGAAAGAAATTTAGTTCATAGATATTCAGAAATGTGATGAAATTAGCAAGTTAAGAAAATAATCAACAGTCCTAGGTGTACTCTTTCTTTAAAGTACGAATCAATATGGTGTTTAAAAATGGCACAATTTATTTTTTCAAATTATTTTTAACAAAACTGAAGGCTTGAATAAGTGAGGTCTGGCACCTTTCACTTCACTGTCACTGGACTGAATCCTACTCAGGTTAGGTGTGAGAAGAAATCTGTTACCACAGTGGCTGTGTATGGCCCTGTACAGAAGGAGATGTTCATAGCTGGGGGATAGTGGTAATAAGTGATACAGTCCTTATTAACATCCTTACTGGAACTGTTTATTGAGCAGAAAAGTCAAATCCTAAATGTAGAAAAGGAGTGACTTACACTGACCTCGAGAGTTTGTCCCTCCAAGTCATCATTCACGCAGGTGAATTGTTCTCTTGTACTTGCTGTAGACATAAATAATATCATTTCAATCTTATAAGTTTTATTGTGCTAATGGAAATAAATGCCCTTACTGTAAAATACAGTGGAAGGTAGATTTATTTCTATGCCTCCAATCTTGTCTATTAAAGATTTTGTTAAGGACATTGTATTATGTTACAAATGCTAGGTTAAGCAAAAATTGTTTGCAAGCAGTGCATTTAAATTTATTTATAGGCTTTGTGAAATTTTGGGACTACTAGCTGACTATCTGAATTGTGTTTTTTACATAATAACTTGAAAGATTCTACAGAACTTTAGTTGATGTCTGTTGGAACTGTCTTTACTAATGTTAGTAGAAATGAAAAACTGACCTGAATAGCCCTGAAACGCTTCAGGTTCCATTAGAGTGCCTTGGCAGGGAAGTCAGGGCAGGTAAGCTGTGTGTTGCTGTGGTCTGCAATTGCAAATCCTGTAGTTGTTTTTTCCAGAAGGTGCTGTCTTCCTTTTTCAAGAGAGTTTGAATTTTTTTTTTGCCTGAAGAAGTAAATCGAGCCATATCTACTCAGTTATTTGTCTAATGGCGAGGCAGACATAAACCTCCAGTGGATTACTTGTGTGTGCTTCACTTTGCAGTATGTATATTTGATAGAATAACCCTGTATTTTTAATACAGGTTAAAAATACTGGGTATTGAATCCACTCATGATTTATCACTACAGAGGGGTTGCATATCCATTAGCACTTCTGTTAAATACTTGCAGATTGACATTACATTTTGTCTTGAAGTAAGTTTTCTTAATAGAGAAGAAAATATTTCTCTGGGAAGAGAGAGAATCAATTCCAGGAGTGGAAAACCGCATGAAAATGGCATCCTGTTGTAGAGAGGTTCTGTCAAGATTACAGCTATGAAATAAAAAACACCAAAAAAGGGTTTGCTCTTTCAAGGTGCCTCTTAGATTTATATAATCTTTGATTTACTTTCTATCATGACTTTCTGTATATAAGTGTATGTGTATATGCCCAAGGGAATGGCTGGAAGCTGTGTCAGGGGAAGTTTAGGTTGGATATTAGAAAAAGGTTTTTCACCCAGGGGGTGGCTGGGCACTGGAACAGAATCCCCAGGGAAGTGGTCACAGCACCAAGCCTGACAGAGTTCAAAAGTATTTGGACAATATTCTCAGGTACGTGTGTGACTCTTGGGAGTTGTTCTGAATAGGGCAGGAGTTGGACCCAATAATCCTGATGGGTCTACTCCAACTCAGCATATTCTGTAATTCGGATATTATCTATCTATATATATATAGATATGAGTATATATAATATCAGCCTCAGTTGCTAATAGCTGTATTTACATCTTTCATACTCCACTCATTTCATTTTAAAATAAACAGGGAAAATTTTCTGTACTGCAGTGCGTGTGCAAATTTAGGGCTTGGCGGCGGGGTGGGGGAGGAGGATTTTCTTTTCCTGGGGGTTTTTGTTGTGGTGTTTGGGGTTAATTTTACTTCTAGAGAAGGACTCTGCTTACCTGAGATTTGGCCAGACAATTTTTGACTCTGAATAATCTGGTATAAATTGAAATATATAGAAAATGTAGCAGGATGTTTTCACTGGCTAAAGCAAGATGTTTGCTGGCTCTTTACAGGTTCTGTAACCTCTTCGGTATTTTCTACACTTAGAAAAGAAAAACAGGTTAAGATACTGTAAATTTTAATGAACCTGTACATGGTTCTTTAAGACCAAAACCCACAAAGAAGTTCTGGATGCCCTATGGCAATGGGTTTAGAATTAGATGTTCTTTAAGCTGCCTTTCAACTCAAACCAAAGCATGATTCCTTGATATGGATCACCTCTATTTGTGCCACTGGACCTCTCCTGCCTTGGAAGAATCACAGCTTTTGATGTAGAGAAGTTTCTTATTTTAGTATTTGAAATGTGTTCTCTAAAAGAAGTAGGAAAATTGTGCAGATGAAGAGAATGTAAATTTTTCATTAACTTTGAAGCAGCTGGTCCCAGATGCTCTTTAGGGAATATCTTATTTTTAATACACTGAACTGCAGTCTAAGACTTTAAAACCTTTTTAAATTAATCTTAGTTTACAGTGTTGAATCCAGAAATATTTCTTTTGGGACCAAAATCTGAATATCACATTTATGGGTTTGGGTGTGGCAGACTTGCCAGTGACAAATATTTTGAACTACATTCAGTCTTCAAAGCTGAAAGACACAGTCCTTAAGAAGTGAACTTATTGCTATATGTGAAAATACCTAGAAAATAGTGTATAATCTGGTTTTAGTTAATATTATTGAACTACAGCAAGAAATCTTACTAAAACGATGAAAAATGCTTAAGAATAGGTTTCAACAATCTCTTAATCTAAAAAAAAAATATTTTCACTGGCATATTTCAAATAATATGAAATAACTTGCTGGAGTCTTTAAAAAGATAGCTTTATATAGCAAAAAACCCAAAGAGAATTCCAGATATCTCTTAAGAAAGAGTAAAAACTCAGTGGGAAAAAAAAATTACAAAACCTGAGTTGGTATATAGCTAATGTCTGGATAAAAAGGTACAATGAAGTATTGCTCTGGAGTTAATATCATCAACTAGATATTAGTATGGCCTTCAAGAAAGCTGATCTGCATTTCTGCTCTTCTCTTTTGCTTGTATTTGGAGCAGGGTTATTTCAGCTTCATTGTTAAAGTTTATTTTGAAGACCAAAGTAGTCTGTGCTGGCCCCCTTCATGATATAGTTCCTCTTCCATGCTGGTTGAATTGGGAATCAGGTTAGAGCAGAAGATAAACCTGAACTGAACCTTAGCTTCCCTAATGAAAGTCAATGTTGCAATCCCCTGCACACAGCAGGTCACGGAATTGGAAAAACACAGGATCCTACATTAAAGTACTTTTGGCATTTCTGATATGTTCAGTGTCCTCTCTTCTTCCTCAAGGAATCAGGGTAAGTGAGTATTTCCTCTTGATGCTTGACAGCCATTAGTCAGGACCTCACTGGTGTCTATTTTAGAGCATGAGAAATGGTAATGGTGCAAGATTAACTCTTGTGCAGATACATTTTTTTCTTTTTTTTTTTTAAGATTAAATTTTCAACTTCACTGTAGGATCTTTTTGTGAGGTCTGTGAGCTGGCATCATTACTGACATTGAGACAAATTAGGTCTCTAATTCTGTAAAATAGTTTAATGACTCTCGTGCAAAGTTGCTTTGTGCACATGTGTTGGAAAGTCTTCAGCCCTGGCTGATTGCCATGTTCATTCATTCTGGATATAATTAACATGACTCATCAACATTTCCTGACTGTGGATCTCTTCTTCAAATTAGCCTTCTTGTGCTGAAATCACAGAACCAACCTCTAAAGCAAGTCAAAGAAGGAGAATTTTTAACCATTCCAATTCACAGGTTACAAAATATTCACCAGAGGAGGCTCACCTGGAACTTCCATGCTGTGGCCAACAAGATGGAGAGATACGTCACTGCCTAATGCCAAAGGGAAGCTAAAGAACTGAAGCTGGTTTCTTGTAGAAGAATATCAATATTGATGCAAAGAATGGTACTGTTAATTATTACAACATACACACATACATGATGTCATTACAAACCTGCCAGGTTATGTAAGGTTTTTCAATATCTGTAGTTTAAACACAATGTAGGTAATAACATGCAGTTTTGTTCTGCATACACAGCTCCCATGCATCCACACTGGACCTTCTGATGAAGTCTAATCATCATGGTCTTGTCTACTTATACTTTCATTCCATTTAAAATTTTCCATGGTACTGTCAGCTGGATTATAAAAATTTTAGTTATAATTTTCAATAGAATTGAAATAGATTTTCCAAAGATCAGTATTTTTATTGCAGTAATAATAATAATAACAATAATTTTTATTTAAAAACTAATTTTAATGTTGCAGTGTTGCAGGAAAGAGTAATCAGTAATTATTGCAATCCAAAGCAATATATTGCTAAAATAGTAAATTTTTTAAAACTATACTTGCATAATCTTATGTAAATTTGAAGAAAAAGATATTTACTTTTGAAGAAAAACTTATTAAGCTCCTGCAGCTTCAGAATTTTTTGCATAAATTTAAATTGCAGCTAAAAGGGGAATGAATTATGGGTAACTCTGAGTTTTACATTGATTAGAAGTTTGTTTAGGGGAAATGTGATTTTTATTCTTAGTTTTAGATATGGTTAAGTTCAAAGTGGTTTCTACAATCTACAGGAGGAATAAATGTAACAAGCTTTGAGGAAAGGTGAATTAAAAGGTCTTTAGCTCCACCACTGTTTATTGACAGCATCAATAGACCTGGGATAGACTTGCATCTTTGCAAGATCATGCCTGTCGTAATTTACCTTCATGATAGTATTCCAAATAATCCTATGAAAATGTACAGTAGGGAACTTAGCTGTTGATTCTAACAAATTACCCATTATTGAGTGTTACTTATTAGGAGTTTTTATAAGGCATAATAAATTTACTTCTAGCAAGCTGAATAGAAATAGCTCCAGGGGATATAAACAGAAAGTGCAGGAGACTACTTTGATTGCAGGCTGGAAAGGAAGTGACTCAGGATACTTTGAAGAAATGAAGTGTATAAATGAGAAAAGGCTCATGTGCAACCAGAGTTAAGTTCTTAAACATTTGATCTGCTAAATACTTTTTCTCTGTAGTTATTTTTTTTTTTTCTGAGTATACCTTTCTAGAATATTCCATGGTCTAGAAATGGCTTGGAGGATGTAAAGTCTTACACACAAGGAGTTCCTGGACTTAAAATATTATTAGTTCTATTAATTGAAATGAATACTTGGGATTTACTTCAAATATTTTTATTCTTTTTCCAAACTTCTGCCATATTTTCCTTCATGGGGGACATCCTCAAGCAAGCCCATTTCAAGGCACTGATATATGCCACTAGTTTTAGATGGAAGTGGAATATGTGACTGATTCCTGCAGCCAGTCCAAGATTTTGATGTTTTATGGATCTCTCAAGCTGTACTTTGGATTGCAAAACCAGTCCAGAGTTTAAAAGTTACTTTTCATCTGCTGAGTTAGTTGGCGTAAAACTTATGGAGACTAGTACAAGGTAATAAAAACATGCTAAAGAGACTTCATCATGTGTTGATGATAAAATTGCTGCCTTGTATTTAACATCACTTAACCCAGATATTTCAGTTCCCTATTTACAGAATTGGGGTGCTGGGTATGAGGGCTGAGCATCTAAAGATAGAGAGCAAGTAAAGATTTTCTAACATCAAGAGGAAAATGTAGTCTTTAGACAGAAATAACTAAAAGGCAGCATGTGTTTCTGATGTTGTTCAACTTTTTCCCAAAAATTACTTCAAATGACCTATTTGTCATGCAATTTTAACTTAACAAGTTATACTTCAAATCTTAAAAAGTGGCAGATAAAAATTAATTGTATTTTATCATCCTAGTAACTCTCATTTTGATTAGCTAAACACCAAATACCTAGCCAGCAGGAACTATGTCTTTTTTTTCACTTGATTGAAAATGTGCAGTTCCTAAGGTGCCTAATTAATTCTGTAGGCTCTCAAATTTCTGCCTGGATGTCCACGGCAGTCTGTATTTCAGCAAGGTGGACATAGATATGTTCCAGCTCAGCCCCTTTGGGATTCTTGTATGAGTCATCTCTGCTTTCCTTAGTCAATCCCTTTCTGAGTAGGTCCAGTGTATCAATAAATAAATGAGCTTCTCAGAAAACAACTAGCTAACTGTTTTCCTTGAAATGAATAATTGGAAGAGGATGTAGTGGGGATGCTTTTTGGGAGATTGCTGTTTACTCATTCAGGAAGTGGAAAAGTTGTGATTTATCACAGCGTAACCATCTAAAATCACAGGAATGCAGTAGGTCTGTGGTTGGAAGGGACCTCTGAAGGTCATCTTGTCCAACTCCTACTCAAGCAGGATCATGCTGAGGGGACACGGATTGTTGATCCATTGCCTAGGATCACGTCCTGTTGGGCCAGCTGTAATAGATATCATACACCCAGGGGAGCTGGATGTCTGCGTTTGGCTGCTTAAAATCTTTGGAAGTCCAGCTCCTACAAATAAAGGTCCCAACACAGGCTCAGACCCGGGTCAAACACAGTGTCAAATATCACCCTCCAAAATAATTACCATTTTCACTTGCTTTCTAATTTAGATGGTCCACACAAGCTACCAATGGTCTCATCATTCACATCACCCCAGGCCAACAGCTTTGATTCTCTCTGTGTCTGAAGCCAAATATCTCTTACTATCTGGGTTACTATCATCCTAACCATCTTACACAAATATAAATTAAGTTTATTCAAGCTGCTTCATTTCCTTTCTGTGCATATCTAAACCCTCAGAGCCTGGGCAGAGGTAGTCCAGAGGTTTTGGGTTCCCTGTTCTTGGTTATCCCAGCAAATAAAAAAATTATCTAATGAGTTAGAGCTGAGCAGATGTAATCTACCTCTCACTTATCTGTGTAGTGCTTTCACACAGGTTTTGCTCCTAAATAAACAACTGAAAAGTCCAGGGAGAAATGCCCTAGAAAACTCATTTTTTTTTTCAACTGAATGTTGCTATGGATGACCTTTCTAGAGTAAAAATATTTAAACATCAGATTTTGTAGATTAATTGGCAAGGACCAAATAAATAACGAAGCATCCCTAAGGAGAGCAAACTGAGTAATTTTCAACAGCAATGTGCTTAATGATAGTATGTTTTCAATGATAAATTCTGGGGGTTTGTGGCTTTGAAGACTGGCAAATTTTTCACATTTCATATGACCTCATTATCTATTCCAACATACTCATTTGTATTTAGAATTTCATGTTTATTCTTGCTTTTGTTAATATTTTATCTTCTGAACATCAAATGTGTTGACTGATCTTTTTTCAGCCAAGCAAGAAGACTAATTAGTTGGGTGATAAAATGTGAGTTCATATCTGAGTAGTAAAGAATTATCTTTGCTGTATCTGTTAAGTAACATTTAACTCCATCTAAAACCACACTGTTTCAAGTGCTGAGGAGTGGAAAAAACTGAAACAGGGAAGCTGACTGTGCCAAGAATTCAAGTGATTTTTTCAGTCAGCTTTTCCAGTTAAAACATATTTTCTACGTTTTCACAGGTTTTAACCTCTTACTTGTCTTTACAGCGGTGAGGACCCCAGACCTGGACACAGTACAGCAGAGTCTCACAGGAGCTGAGCACAGGGATAGAATCACCTCCCTAGCCTCCTGGCCACGCTCTTTTTGTAAAGACCAGCACACATTTCTGGGCTACAAGCCATCTCATTTCCAACTTTTTGTCTACCACTATCCCCAAGTACCTCTCCACAAATCTGCTGGTGATAAATTCATCACCCAGTCTGCATTGACATCAGGCATTACTTTGACCCAGATGCAAGACCTTGTCTCTTCCCTCAAGCATACAGCATACTCCCTAAGCGAACAAGTGATTCTTCTTTTCCTTCTATGTTAAGTTGCCTTGAAAAAAAAATCTGAAAGAACATTGTGAATTTATTGCAGTTTCAGATATATGCCTCTCATAAAAGCACTCTGTTTGATTTCTCTCGGGACACAATTCTTAATATATGTCATTAAAACAGATAGTAAACTACAAATCCTATTTAATAAATACTTGAGCATAACAGTCAATTAAGAAAGGACTAAGATAAGTATCTTTAAAAACTTTAAAATCAAATATAGTGATGTCAACAGCACCTAGTCTGAGCATTTCAATTAGCAACTGATTTCCTATATGCCAATAAGTCTAAGTCAGAATCATTTCTTTAAACAGTATCAGCTTTGACCATTATGGAGCATTCTTTATTTTCCAAATTGCTATTTACGTTAGGAGTCAAAATACTTTTAAAGAGAAACCTCTTAACATTAATTGCTCTTCTTCATTACCAGATGTCAGTAGTTACACTATATTACTTCATTTTTCTCTAGATTTTAATACTTTCGTCAAACAAGGAAGTTTCACATAAAAATACATATTTTTCGGGTTGCCGTAGAAAATGTTCTCTGTTTTACCTACAGCAATCTGAGTGTTTCTTAGTGTTCTCCAGATATTTTTGAAAATCTATCTAATGGTTAATAAACTTCACTAAACAAAATGCTGTACCTTGAAGTCAATTGGAATTTGATGGATGAGGGCTTTCAATCTGAAGTAAAAATAAATGTTAATGAAGCAGTGTTTTTTTTCCATGTGGTGGTGAGGGAGTACATGTCAGGTTTGCAAAATAAAGTCCAATTCCCTATCCAGAAGCACAGGTCAAGCCAAAAGGGATGTGATTCACAGCTGGATGAGAAAAACCTTCCTTTCCTATCTTACTGCAAAATGCATGTGTGCTTGTTTCAGTTGTGAAGTCACAGCTGTCCCCAGAGCTGGGGAATGGGTAATTGAGCTGTGTGACTCAAAGTCTCCCCCTTCATTCAGTCCTGTGGTGCTGAGCACACAGAGGCGCTTTCCACCCTAATTCATCTTCTTCAGTATTGGCAGGTTTCCTATGTAATAAACTGTCCCTAGTCGCTCTGTGATTTTGTTCCCACCTCTCCTCTTTTTCCATCCTTCATGTTTTCATGGCCTAGCCCCAAGTTCTTAGTTCCCTTTCTTTTTTTTTTTTGGCTCTGGCAGGTGAGAAGCCAGGGACAGAGCAAGATGAAGTTAAGCTGCAGATTGCCAGCAAGCAGATTGTGCAGACTGCTATCCTCCGAGCAGTGCAACAAGTTTCCCAGGAGAGCCAGCAAAAGGAGAAGAGAACAAACACCAGTACAAGCCTCCAACTAGAAAGAGGAAAACTAACCAAGAAGCATGAAAAGAAGTAAAGGAGCAGACTGGGGTTTTTCAACTCCAGTCTGCAAGTGTTTTCAGCCTTCTCTTTAGTATCAGCTGTATTGCTAGTGCAATGCTACTGCTGTAAAGCAAACCAAAGTATTATCACACCTAGACATAGGGTAAAACTGCAATAGTCCTCATCTGAGAAATATTAAGTGCATTAGATGAATGACTCCGTATTTATGCAGTGCCTCTTAACAGAAACAATAACCATAGATGTAAAAATAATTTCAAGCACAAGCTCTTATGATATGAGCTTATTCCCAAAAGCTTGTTGCCAGTGCACTTTCATGCTAAGTTCTGCATGCAACATTTACGTCAGTTCAGCTGGACAGACTCTTCTCTGCGTTACTGGGTTCACTGAAGCTGTCTTTGCTGAAGAAGTATTTTATTGTCAGGTGTAGCAGAATGCTTTCAGGCTCCCATGAAGCACGGGTTTGTACTTTGCTTTTATTAGACATGAACTATGTCTATGAAATGGTAGTATAAAGTGGATTTGGTAAGTTCTGTGAACCAGTTTTATTTTTTCATCTTGGGGGAAAAAAGCAATCCAGTAAGACTGCAGTGACTGTGATCTATGACTTTGACAATATACCTGTGATCTGTCTTTTTTTAGAAGAAGTTAAATACTGGAGTTTTAGTCTACTTATTGGAATACTTCTATACTTCTGCATAAAAATCACTTGTGCCTCAACTATTCCTTTTAATTTTCTTGCTATTGAAAGAAAAGGAACTGATGTGATGATAAGAAGTTGGCCAGCATTTGCTCCAGTTTTGCAACTTTGCTGGGTCTGGATTTACAGAAAGTGAAGACTGAAGTGTCTTAAAAAAAAAGGGGGGGTGGGGTTGAATATATTAATATCTTTAAGGATGAAAATATACAGTATCTGAATTCTGTCATGGTAGGTATTTCTCACCTCCTGGGTGTAAAGTGACTTTAGATATTTGCAGTTGTTACATAGATTCAACTTAAATAGCACTGCGTGAAGCTGGTAATAGAGAGCTTATCCTTTCAACTGCTCTACAGAGCTGAGGAAATCCATGATGTTTCTGGAGATACAAATTAAATAAATGTATCCTTCACTTTTATGCTCCCTTTGTATAATGAGGATTGCACTATTATACATCTGAAATGAATAACAGTATATTTAATTCTAGAAATTGCTTGTAGCTCTGCTTCAAATGAATTCCTGTAGTAATACACCTGGAAATACAAAGAAGAAGATGCCCTGCAAAGCTTTCTTAATGGCTTTTCTACTCAGCTAGATGATCCTCAAAGAGACTGTGGGTTGAATAATTGGCTATTACTTAGTGTGTCCTGTTGCTTGTGTTAAACAATTTTGGGATTCCTTCTCCTGGACAGAGGCTTAGTCATGAATAACCACATACTGTAATATTAAGTCTTTGTAATCTGCTTGGTTTCTTTTCTTTTTTAATTTAACAGCATTGACTCATACAAGATAGTGATTTAACTCAATCTTCTTTCACTTAAAAATGCAAAGAAGAATTCAACATGATTGAAAGTGTTCCAAATCATCTAGTAATGAAAACTGACCTGGATTGCAAGTACACAGGTTGTTCACATCTGTAGACACTGGGTGAATTTTTACACTCAAGCAAGCTTTAAGAGGTGAAAATAGTTGGGTCTTGAGGCATGTATGTGTTTTTGTAATAGTAATATTTTTTACCATTAGCTTTTTCACCAGTTCACCTTTGTTTGGGAGGTAACCCTTCTACGCACTCTTTGCACTTTTGCTCTCTGAAAGCCCAAGAAAACTGATCATTAATAAAAGGCTCAGTTCTGAGGCTGATGAGCAGATAAGTCTGGTGGATGAAAGAGAGCAAACCTGTTTGAGAGACTCTGTGGTGCAAAACAATGTTTGTCATGGAGTCACAGTGCTGCACGAAGGAGAGATATAGAACATTTCCACTTCGAAATTATTTTACTTTTTTAATACTTTTTTGTCTCCAGACACGTGAAATATGTTTGGGTTTGGGTTTTTTTGTTTTGGTTGGCTTGTGGTTCTTTTTGTTGTTGTTGGGGTTTTGTTTGTTTTGTTTTGTGGTTTTTTTTGTTACTGATAATTATGTTCATAACCTTCATGTAGTTTTGAAACTGCTTCTTTGTATGCCTTTTTTTTAAATTAATCATTTTGTCAAAAGAAGAATTTCAAAAACCAGTGAATCTGGGCTTTTGCCACTGCTCCATATGAGCCTATTCCTCTCCTCCTCTCACTATGTGCTTCTACAACATCCCTTTATTGTCCCTTTGCTACTGTCCTAGTCCTATTAGACACACTATGTATTACTCAACTGGTTAATTGTCATGTCCATCACTGTCAGAATACCAATGCCATCACATGTCTAATACCTTGGAAAATCAAAAATGGTTGGAAGCCTTGGCTTGTTATGTGCTTACTAGACAATCTAATGAAGTAGAATGTGCTCATGAGGTTTGTAGTAATGAGTGGGGCAAATTCAGCACAAAAAAAATTGTATCTTAGAAATACAAGGCAATCAAAAAGTATTTAAGTATTTAAAACAAACTCACCACTTATTAGCACTTATAGTGGTAAGTAAAATGTTGTACAAATATGTGAAATTATATTTATCATCTCCAGAAGAACAGAAGAATTGTGTGTGTGGCTATCCTGCACTATCCTTGTTATGTTGTCATTCAGGTTGATTACAACAATTTTATTACCATATTACACTCTTCTTTGTAGGGTTAATAAAGCAGCAATGCCTAAATGGAGATTCATATGGCCACAGCAGGTTGTTGTAACAGATTACTAAATGCCACTGTACATCAAGTTTTTGGTCCTGCGTGGTTACACTGGAAATCCCTGCTCTAAAATAATAAAACCAACAACTGTGACTTGGAAACAGCCATATTAATTTTATCATTTCAGAAAAATAAAAGCATTCTGTGGTAATATTATGTGTTGGAAATTCTTGGATGTTTATTCAATAGCAAAGAGTCACCTAGAAGTTTTAATGTCTCTACTCAAGTCATGTATGATTATTTTTTCTGGTGATAATTTTTAAGTGTCTCAGATTATAGCATGTCTACAATGGTAAGTATATAAAATTGCTGTGTAACTATTCTCAATATGATTACCATGAAATATGCTCCAGTTGTTCTTTAAATGTGTGCCTATGTCAAATACACAGTTAATGTGTCATTACTGAAGGCTTTTCTAAAAAAAAGTTTAATTTCACTTAGTGGAAAATATAAAAGGAAGTAAAATGAATTCTTAAAAGTACATGGGATTTACCCATTCCCTTGGTTACCTACTCAGGTCTGAGAAGAAATTAAATTAATGAAAACCTGAACTCTTGACATAACCTAATTTTTTGCAATGGATTCATGCAGTACAGAGATCAAGTTGACAAAAGAGTTTGTGGGAGTGGTGGGAGGAGAATCTGAGCTACTGGTTAATGTCTTCTTCACTCCTTCAGTAAGGAGTGAGTAGCAGTACTGATGGAGCCTGGTTTCTGATAAATGGGCTTTCTCTTCATTAGGTTTTGGCACTTTGTGGTAAGGTCTGGCAGAATCTTTTTCCGTGTTTGGGGTAATAGGTTTTTAATTTGTGATGTATCCTGCCATTCAAAAGAAGTACAAGTAAGATCTCTATTCTTTGCTTCCAGAATTTCATTCACAACACCAGGTGGACATGCAGGAACTTTTGTTTTTAAAGATCATCTTCCCTGGATTTAGTGAACATGCCCAGCAATTTCTTTAATCCCTAAGACTGAATGTGTGAGCACATATATTATCTGTGTGCTCAGGGAACACCAAGAAATAGATACATATTTTAAATTCATTTGCTTCTAAGCTGTTCTTGTCTGCAGGCAGATTTGCTTTGTTTAATTAACATAAGCAGCTTTTCTTTTCTCATCACTTTTCCTCCAGTGACTTGCTACTTGGATTTTGTTATATGAGCTAGCTAGTTTTAACACTAAAACAATACTTCACATTATGGTTTGGGTTTGATTAGAACTCCTGTGGTGTTACATGTTCCATTTTGGTGTGGTTTTTATCTTTTCTTTCTCTGAAGATGAGTAACAACAAATGATGTTCTAAAGCAAAGGGAGTTTGTGTGGGGGTTGTAGTTGTGTTGGCATTTTTGTGACTTGTTTTTTTTTTCCTTCAGTTGCCTCTAGCAGAAGGCCACATGGGGCAAATCATCATGAATCATTCACACGCACTGTGACAGTAGCTCAATGTAGAACTTGCAGAGAAAGAGAGAAAATTAACTCTTATGTAAGCTGGAAACTGAACCCAGCTATTCTAAGCTGATTCTACAACATTAGAGTAAGACACCTGATAGCTTTAAGGAAAATATTCCATGTGTTTTGAGAGTTGAATCCCATTTAGAAACACCAGCTAGTGAAGACTGTAATTGCTTGCTTTGTGATATGAGGTGGAAAATGAGCACTACTGTATTGTTCTGAAGACTTAAACTCCTTGTGTCTGTGGAAGATTTTGAATTGTGTCCTTTGGACAGATGACCTGCTTGCTCCTGCCCTCTGCTGCTCTTCTGTGTGCACGTGCATCCCAGAAGGTTTAGCTCCTGTCTTCAGTTGCTATAGTAGATGCCCTTCCCCTGTATTTGCTTTGTAAACATAATTCCTACTAATACTGTTCCCTCTCATTTCTTTCCCATGAAGCAGCTCATTCTAAAAATCCTTGGCTACAGGATGAACTGTAGAAGCTGTCTGCTTCCAGAAATGGGAGAGTGAATATAATAAATCTTGCTTGCCTCATTGGTGTGATATAGACCCTATCCCACTGCTCCCTGTATGTGTTTATTTCCAAGAAGGACAACTCTGTTAGCCAATGCTTCCTTGCTATCTCTGGCTGATGGTTTATCTATAAATCAGTGATCTTCAATATTTCCTTCCAAGGCAAAAACTGCTCTAGGAACAGAGTTTGCCCTGACTTGTCACAGTTTATTAGACCCAACTGACTTTAGCTAATGACACACATGATTTTGTTTTTTATCCCCTATAGTACAAGAGCAAATTTTCAGGTCTAATATCTACATTGCTGAGGATCTAATAGTTTTCTTGGTACTTCACCAGCTGAAAAAGTTTATATATGTTCATAAAGTAAAACTTAAAGTAAAACCTTTTAGATCTTGTAATTCCTCTCATCATATTTCCCAGAACCATAGATACTTTTCTACAACCACTTTATTTTACTGAACATTACACTTCCTAAATCTGTAGGTAGGAACAGGGAGTCTTGTTGTCCTCCTCTATTTTGAGCACTGAAATCTGCAGGGAGTGTCAGAGCTGCGCTGTTTACACCAGTGACCCTCTCAGTGTTGAGCTGCTTTTGTGGCACTTCTCTTGACCTCATGCTTCTTTATTTTCATGTCTTCACTTCTAGAAATCAGTCAAATCAGGAGACCCACAAAACAGGGATATCTGAGATACCAGTGGTGCAAGAACACAGTGTGTCCCCGCATCATTCTTAATTTTATAGCTTTTCATGGTCAAGAAACAACTGAACATAGCACTTATTAACATGGACTAGTTGACAAGGTGATCAAAGGTTGAACTCGATAATCTCAGAGGTCTTTTCCAGCCTGACGGATTCTGTGATTCTGTGAAATCAGCCCCAAGTCAGACCTCCTTCTGGTAACTTGTCACCCTGAATTTCTACAGCCTTCTGAGAATTTTTTAAAGCCTTCTGAGAATCCTTAGAGTTTCCTAACTTTTCTATTAGTCTTCGAATGTTTACATGTGAAAGTAGAGTCTTTCAAGGACTTTGTAGGAAAAACAATCTTTGTTTATATTCCTCTCCCAAAGAGAGACCTTTGATGGACTTTTGTCTCTGCCGGTGTGGATGGAGAAGTGGCATCTTCTCCCTCCAATCCAGAGACAATCCCTGGAAAACTATAAAACCCTACTTGTAAATAAACTTTCCTCTTTCCTGCCTCTGGAGCTCACTTTGTGTGCTGTGCCTTCATTCCGTGTCCTGTTGTGACAGTAACTAGCTGAAGGAACACAAGACTTGAATTCTCTGTTTTTTTTCTCAGCACTTTGGACACTGGGATGCAACCAAGTGAAGGATTGTTTCTGTTCAGGAGGTATACAAACTCTTCCTTCTAGTTGCCAAGGGTGGCTTCAAAGATTGGTGCCTGAGTCAGGTGACAGCTTGCTCATCAGTGTGCTCGGAGGAGCTGAGTGTATGAGAAAGCAAGGCTCTGGGGAATAACACTTTGCAGAAGACACTGGGCTTTCACATCATCAGGATAGGAGTACTCCCCCACAAGACAGAGAAGTGAAATAAGACCCTCCATCTGGGGGACTGTGTTGGTCTTCTGTTCAGTTTTGTTTAATTTAAAAGAGAAAAAATTAAGACCTTGAGTGCCCCATGCTCACTACCTCACTATCAGGCAGGAAAGCAAACACAGTACACTGGCACACAAGTTGGAAATCCAAGGCCACTCCTCAGGGCAAGTTACCTCAGAAAAAAGCATTTTCTTCAAGGTCAAAGTGGTAACTTGACTCCTGCTTTGGTAACTTGACTTGTGCCTTCAGACTTTCCCCCTCTTCCTTATAATGCAGGGAAATACTGAATTATGCAGGGTAAAGTTAACCCTCACATTTGGTTATTTTGGGTTTTTTCCCTGCTTTTTTTTTTCTTTTATTAGGCCAAACTGTTGTCTCTCAAGGTCACTTTTCTAATCTTGTTCTGAAAAAAAAAATGCTGGAAAAAATAAAAAGGATTGGGTTAGTCTTTTAGTCTCTGTTTTAATCTCTGTGTTCCAGTATATCTGAGGCAATATGCTTTTTCTCCATTTAGGCAAAACCCTCTGCTTTTATTGCATCTTTCATTCTTTATCAATTTTCCCTGTACCTGTGTTGTGTGTAGAAGTAGAATCATAGAAACGACTGCCACATTAAAATTTTGAAGCTGTGAAAACTGCTGTAACACTATATATATTAAAACATTACTTCCTTGAAAAATCCCTTACTCTTGGAAATCAGATTATACAACTCCATCTGCCCTGGTAAGAATTAGGTTAACATCTATTTTGCCTGCTGGCAGGCTAGAAGACTTTTTCTTTCTTTCCTTTTTTTCCCCCATCCCTTTCAAATATCTACATCTGAGGCTATTGACATGATTATTTGGAAAGCTAAACATCCAAGGAGGGAGCATGGTGAGAGTCTGCAGGTTAGGATCCTAGCTGAGGTGAGGGGGCTGCATAGGGAGGTGGATGAATATGTAACTCCAGGATGATCTGTGTGCCCTGTGACATGGGGGTACAATGATAAACAGCCCATAACAGATTATGGTGTCCAGATACTTCAGCTTTCAGAGTGCAGATGGTGATGCTGTCAGGAAATATCAGCCCTCGCTCTCTGAACGTCTGTCACATTTCATTAGGGTGCCTGGATGACTGTTTCCTCCACTGCTGAGGCTCGACAACAGATAACAAATGAGTTCTGCTGGTAATTGCCACATTCCTTATTATTTTGTGATCACTTCATTTCACTCAAGCACCCATATCTACACAGGCAAAAAATACTCTCACGTAGGAATTTTCATGTTGTTGGTGACAACAAATGTGTCATCACGCAGGGAGACAGCAAATGCTCTGCAGAAGGCCAAAAGAAACCCATTTTCTCCTCAGTATGCCTCTCTAGAGGAACAACACATGAACCTAAGGCTTCAGTGTACATTTGCAGACACCTACAGGAGACAGACAACTCCTCTGTTTTGAGACTGTCACTTAGGGTATCAGACTATGTCTCTCCTGTTGTCATTTTGCCTCTACCTTGGACTGAGACTCCAACAGTGCATTCACATGGAGAACAACAGGGTTATAAAGGGACATGATGAAGCCATGGTTTTGGCCTAGCTGCACAAGAGCAAAGCTAAAAACTCTGTTTCCTACCCAGTCTTTCTGGCATGCAGTAATGAAGCAACAGGGTTGGGGGACCCTGGCCTCCTTTGCTACACTACCTTCCTTATCAAAATACAAAACGACACCACCAGACCACCAACACTGAAAGGAACAGGAAAAAAGGAAATAAATGGGCACTGAAGACTATTCAAAACATCAGTCCAAACCCTGAGGCGACACTCGATCTACAGGGGTGCTCTGCAGAAACAATTTTCCTACAGATGCATCCTACAAATCTTTATTCCTTTATAACATAAACCATGGTATGTTTTGGGGTAAATGGAACAGCAGTCTCTTTTGGGAAAATAAATTACCTACCAACAGAAACTTGCCCAGACCAGAGCAGATCCTCACTGCCCAGTCTCTCTTGCCTGCTTTATGTGTGCATTATGCATGAAAAAAACCCCCAAACTCCAAATACAGTTATTTTCCTGTGAACATTCTGTGATAGGTCAAATCAACCTCCCATTAATTTTTTTGGGTTAGGGTTACTGCATGAAAGCAGAAAGCTTGTGATATTATATGACATGAAACCCACAACTAAACATATGGGTCAAACTGTCAGAATTGTTTTCATAGTCAACTCCATCCCAAAATTCTTGCACACTGCTCCTCGTTGTTGATGGTTTACTGACTAGTTTTCTGCTTGTATTTGTGGGAGAGAGAGACAGGTTGGTGCCAGTCTTTGTCTTTTTTTTTATTTTATTTTTTTAAAGTCTTTCTTTTGCTCTTAATGGGAAACCATTAACTTATCTGGAAACAAAGAAAACTTGTTCTGCCTGGAGCTGAAAGAAAGAAATCAAGGGGTGAGAGAGCAGCTGCACTTTTGTGTTCACATTTGGTATGTGGATAGATTCAGAAGCCATTAGTAACTTCAAAACACAAAGATTTCTAAGGATGTTTTCTGGAACATATCAGAGCAGGAGCAGCTGATAAATATTCAGTAGGCTCTACTTTTGACAGGCAACTTTCCTGCTACTATAAATGAACTTCTTAAGATCTCTACTCTCTATCATCCATAGCAGTCCTAAAATCTCATATGAGCAGCTCCTTGGTTTAACATATATTCTCAACTGAACCTCCTAGAGATAAATCAATGACAGGAAGTATTTTTTGCTCTAGTAAATGGGGTAAGGGATTTTATAAGTCATCTCTTTTTGCATACTAGCTCTACCTGTCTCTCTGCAAAAAAGGCAGCCTGCCAAGTTAGCCATTATGCATCACTCAGGGCAAATCAAGAAGAAAAGCCAAAGGCTCCAGCTGGGGTTTAGAAACTGTACATGCGTATGTTTTAATTGCATTAAGGTACGTGATGTTCCTGTAAGAATAGCACCTGGAGGGGCACTGGCTCTAGCTCATTCCCATTTTGAAGTCTGCAGTCTACCTGTTTCTAAAATTATCGTAATTACTTTAGAAGAGTCTTGTAAATAAATCAATACTTTGAATGAGATATAGAATATTTTTCCTGGGAGCTGAGAAAATATTAGTCACGTTTGCCTTTATTTCTGAACCCAATTACAGTTAATGAACCCAAGCTCTTAAAAATCCTGGCAGGATTCTCACCATCTTGAAAGAAGCCTGGATTTTACCCAGTTACACTTCCAGCACTGGCTTCAAAGCTCCAACTGCTGCTTTCACATTGTACAAATTGCAGTCCATATCTTGGCAACAAACCTTATGCAACAGTGCACAATGAGCTCAGCTGAACCCAAGTTACCCCTCTGTGTGATCATCTGGGGTCAGTGGTGAAGTTTTCTTTGCCTGACTTCCTGAGAAAGTGAGGCTTACACGCTCGCATTAGCTGTCAGGACTTGTGCCTCCTAAAATCTTTTGTATCTGTTGGCCCATGCAACAAAACCTGACAGGAGGGTCTCAGAACGTGACACCCCTTCCTGCTCGAAGATGGAGCATCCAGGGAAAAACCATGGGGAAGGCTTGATTTTAGGGATGTTTTAAGGAAAAAGCAATTTTCCTGAACATGCCTGAGCTATGCACTCTACATATAACTCAATTATTCTAGGGCTTATTTGTAACAGGTCTGACTTCATTTTAAGACATTTCAGTACACCTGGGCATTTGGGGTTTGGGGGGTTTTCTTGAAGGTTTTGAATTCTTTACATAAATTACAGGAGTACTCTGTATTTGACACCTAGACAGCAATATTTGCTATCTAAGCAAACATTTACAAAAGGCAAACATTGTCTCCATAGGTACTTTAACAAAGGAAAGGAAAAATCAAAATTCACACATTTTAAAGGAGTGTAAAGGAGAGTAAATTCACACATTAAAAAGGAGAGAACAATTTGTTTCTAAAATATGGGAAATCATTGACTGCACACAATATTCTTCATATAAACATGGTATTTCCTGCTTTTATCAGGTTTCAGTAATGCTTAAACCTTTGCAAGACACACACACAAATCAGAAACAGTAGCTGGAATCAAATTTGTTCTTTAGTACCAAGATACACAAACAAATTACTGTTCTTTCTTTTTCTTCTCCATTGAAATTATGAGTTTTAGCCAAAAGATGTATCTACAACCCAAGAATTTGTTTTAGTCTTTGTTGAAGCTTACTCTTCAATGAATGCATTACATTTTGAGCTGCAGCAAATACAGGCTCTGATTGGTCTTAACATCTAGAGTAACTTCTCATATTGTAAAAGAAATAGTAGTATTATTTGTTTATTCACTGAAGACTACTCTCAAACCCTTTAATATATAAAATACAAAATGTATCTATACATTTTTTACCTGATGCACAGACAGAAATCCCAGGAACATAGAAAATTTGTTAAGATCCTTTAGCTGCAAATGCAAAAGTAACCACTCAGTGAAGATATGCCTCAGGATTTCTGAACATTTAAGAGAAACACCACTTGCAGTCTGAAACAGCTGGAAAATGATCGAAAATTCAAATGATGACACCAGATTTTCCCATGAAAATTCTTTCCTTTAGTCACTGATGCTGAATTTGCCATAGTTAAATTACTGTAGTTATTCTCTAAATTTGTAAATAGTCCCAACCCTTATAAATACTTAATAATTCCTAGGAATATTTTATATTTCAGTGAATTGTGGCATCAGAGGAAAATACGCTTTTGCTAAAGAAGTCTTGAATTCCTTTCTACAAAGAGATGCCAGTAACACAAAAATCTGGGGTTTTTAACAGCCTACATAGTTCTGGCTGTTTTGTGGATGCTAGAAAAAAAGGCTTTTCATCCATGTTTGCAGTCAAGCAGTCCAAAAAAGGTCAGTATCTCAAGAGGGCTTTCAGGCAAAGGTTTTCAATTTAGTTTTCAATTTAGTTTTCCTTTTAAACATTGTCTTAACCTCAAAAGCACTACCTTTCCCTTGTCATTTCCATCACAGAGCCCTGCAGCTTCCTCAGCCATGCAGGCAGCACTGCACTCTGCTGTGTCGTGCCATGCCATATCACAGAACCCTCCTGAGATGTCTCATGCATTTTGCATGACTGGTAGCTCTGCATGGAAATTTTAGGGAGCTCTTGTGGCAGTGCTGCCCTAGACACAGCTGCTCCCATCCTCAGAATGGTTTAGAAAGCTTCCCAGAAATCTTCCAGACTTTTTTAATTTCTTTTTTTATCATCATTCTGTCATTATTTAATGTTGTTGTGTACATTTCACTGTGAAGGTGACCAGGCACTGGCACAGGTTGCCCAGAGAGATTGTGAAGTCACCATCCCAGGAGATATTAAAAAGCCATCTGGACACAGATGCCATCCTGGGCAATTGGCTCACCACAGACTCTCCCCCCATGCTGAGCCAGGGGAGGACCAGCCACCTCCTGTCCCTGTCCAAGGAAAGCAAAGGACAGCTCATGGCCAGGGAGATGCCCATGAGAGAGAGCCGGGAGACCTATCTGGTGATAGCAGATAAGAGTTCGTGTAACCCTGTGACTGCTCCAATTTTAACATAAGCATCCATCTGCAAGGAATCAGTCAGACATAGCCAGTGATTCTCCACTCTGCAATTTTGATTATAAGTAACTGTTCAAGTCTTTTTTTACGTAGATGATGTGACAGGTCAGTTACTGCAGTTGTTAAGGTTTAGTGCTCTTATTTCAAAATCAGGTTGTCTGCCACAACAGGTCTGCATTCTTCCCCTTTGGTGATGTAAAGCAGATCCTTTTTAAATCAATCAATTATAAAAAGGATATTTTCCTGTGCTCTTTACTAAAGGAAATGTATTCTAACTCAATGCAAATGGGATAAAACTATTAAAAAGAGATTTCCTAGTCCAGACAAGGCTCTTGGGTTTCATTCAGTCTTACATCACAGTATTTTATGCTGAAATATAAACTTTGTTTCAGGAAATTAGTAAATTCACTATGACAGAGTCAATAAGCAGGACTGAACAAGGAGTAGAACTCACTTTGGTGTGTGCCTTCCTTAGCTGCACTAACTAGACTGCTTCATTTTCTAAAGCTGTGTTTGTAGTCCAAAAGTGCAGGGTGTCAGGCAGCTGCCACGTCAAACACAGCATTGGGAAATGACTGATAGGGCACTGTCTTGTGATGCTCAGTGCTTATCCACAGTCAAAAGCTGCACTCCCAGTGAGACTCCCATCCAGAGGGGTCAAATAACTATGGGAAGTGCAGAGGGGAGATGATGAGAGCAGAGGGGCTGGGCTCAGCCAAAAACAACTCACACCTGCCCCTCCCAGGTCACCTCCAAAATGTGGAATGGAAACAGTCCTGTGGATATGCCCCAACAACAGCCCAAAAATGAGATAAAAGAATGGCAGAGCCCGGGCAGCCTTTCCCGCAGCATCAAGCACTCTGCCTTTGAAAAGGAATGGACACAAACAAATGGTGTTAAGAAGTTTCTATTACAAGGCCTGAAATAAAAATTTATATTATTTAATTTTAAATTACCTTTAGGTAGGAAGAATTGAATGTTATTCAGTGCAATTTTTATCAAAATATAGAAAAAAACCCTGTTATTAAAATGCACAGTTTATGCTGAATGCACTTAATTAAAAAAGTGACTCAGCTTTCTGGAGGAAAAGTCATTATACAAATTACTGATATTCCCTGCAGGGAAAAAACCTCTCAAACAGACAGCAGTTAAAAGACAGAACTACAGTTCTATGAAATGGGTTAAACCTCTTAATATTGGGGGGTTTTTTGGCCACCACGAACCAGAAGTCTTCCCAAGTATTTACCTAGCGTGAGTATTAGGAGATAGTAGAGAATGGGAATATTTTCATAGTGAATTTTTTTTCAAACTTAACAAAAGCTAATTGTAGAAGGAACCACTCTGAGATTATTTGAGTTACAGAGTTAGTAAAGATATTTTTGAGATATTAGTTAGTAAAGACGTAAAAATCAAAATAATCATGTTTTCAACTGTAAAGTTACTACAAAAAATTTAAAAGTTCCCACTCAATGAGTGGGATGAAAATAATCAAGAACTAAACTTAAGAATGGTCCAGCATCTTGTGGATGCATTTATGTGAATCATACAATGTGCCTAATTTCACAATGGCATGGGCTCCAATGTAAAATACATATTTTGTGTTAATGAAATTCATTCTGACATTAAAGTGGAAGTAAGTTACCTGTGTGATAATATAACCTATTTGTCCTGCTGGTTGTAATGTTCTCTGTATTGGTCCCTCCCTCACCACAGCATGATTTATCTCAATTTCACTGTCATCCTCTTAATGAAGTTAGCCAAGATCCCCAGTATTAAATTACAGAGAGCACACAGGCTGACAATTTGGAGGTCTAAGCTCTTTAAACAGCCTGTTCCTTTTTGGGGCAAACCTTTTTATTAAAGATTTATTTTGTCTGGCCTTTGTGAATTACCATCAATTTGAAAGTTTTTCTAAGGTTATTCCCTGAGAAAAGAGAGGAAGTGGAATCAATCCCTGCTGGTGCAGAACTGTTTCCTGTGAGAGAGGTATCAGGCAACCTTTAAAGAAATTAGATTGTAGTCAGGTTTCAGACACAGCCATATTATATAATTCTTTCCCAGTCTGACTACAGTCTGGTTTGTTTTTGAGCTGTTCAAAATGGCACAATCAGTGTACCAGTTTAAGGATGGTGAAAGGCTGCTGCTGCTGCTGCTGCAGAGCAAGCTGCACCTGAGGGTGAAGGAAGAATATTCCCATGGAGCAGCGTCTGATTTAGTTGGCCCACTTGGCTGATGCAGCTCTAACCGAGTTCCTGCTCTTCAGCCTTGGTTTGCCCTCAGTCTCGGCATTTTCTGAACCATTTCCCAGGATGAAAAGGTACCTGCACATATGGATGCAAGAGCACTGCTTCTACTCCAAACATTTTTTTGATCTGACAATTTAGTTGTCACTGGCAGCTCATGGGCCATTCTCAGTGGCCCTCTGTTCAGTGTTTTTCAGACCAAATATTAAAAATAAAATATTTTCTCAAAATTTAAATTGTTTTTGATGCTGTATCATAGGATCAGAGAATGGTTTGGGTTGGAAAGGACCTTTAAAGGCAAGCTAGTACAAGCCTCCTGCCATGAGCAGGGGAACTTTCCACTAGACCAGGTTGCTCAAAGCCCTATCCAACTGGACTTGAACACTTCCCAGGATGGGGCTTTCATGCCTTCTCGGGGCAAGCTGTTCCAGTGGCTCACCACCCTCACAGTGAAGAATTTCTTCCAAATATCTAATACAGGTCTAGCCTATTTCAGTTTAAAGACTTTTGCCCTTTTATTCACTACATGATCTTGTCAGAAGTCCCTCTCCACCTCTTTTGTAGATCCTTTTAGGCACTGGAAGATGTTCTAAGGCCTTCCAAGGACTTCCTAGATCCATCTCTTCTCCAAGATGAACAACCCTAGTTCTTTCAGCCTGTCATCCTACCATCTGATCACCTTCATGGCCCCTCTCTGGACTGCCTCCAACAGTTCCACGTCTTTCCTGTGCTGGGGATGCCAAGGCTGGATGCAGAGCTCCAGGTGGGCTCACACAAGAGTGGAAATCACCTCCATTGACCTGCTTGGCAACATTTCCTTTGATGTAGCTCAAGATATTGTTGTGTTTCTGGTCTGTGAAGGTGCAGTGCTGGCTCATGTTGAGCTTCTCACCAACCTATGAGGCAATAGCCGACGTTTTGAAAAGTGTATATCTTCTCTGAGCACAACACACACATTAATTGGTCATTAAGTAGTTCCCTAAATTAACCTTCGTTATAAATGGCTTTCCCTGATCCATGAATGTGGGAAATTTTGGACTTTCTCTGCTTACTCTAACTGTGTGTGTTTTTACAGCGTAGTCTGGGGTCTTGTAAAGGAAACATTTTAGATCAGTTTATGTGAAAATTCGATTCAAAATTTGATGGTCTAGAAAGAACAGGAAGATACCCTGTGATTATTTGTGTACCTTTCCTACTATCATTTCTGAGGCTATTTTTTTTTGTTCCATTTTTGTTCCAGAGCACTTCAACCACTCTCCCAGATTCTAACCCAGTTGTCTCTGATTCCTGTGGAGTATCCAACTGAGAAGAGACAGGAGTGGTATGAGTTGTCTCATGCCTCCTTTGCAGCTGCAGTTCAGCCACCCACATCTCTATCCCATCTTTGCCAGTCTGGCCCAACAGTCCCAGGGTGTTCTACATGCCCTTGGCTGCACCGCTGGAATGTGCAATTGTCTCTTCTAGAAAATTTAGGATGGGCTGCAAAGCTGGGAGAGGTAGTAAAAGGCTTCTTAAAGGAAACCAGCAGCAGGTAGAAATCCTGATCACCAGTCATGGGTTCCTTTATTTTACAAAGGAGAGAAAAGAAGAAATAAACCAACATCAACAGAATTATGCGGTGGGTACCCCTCAGCCCTGCAGGAATAGCCTTCACTTTTGTTCCTCATCTACTGCTGTCTTCACAGATCAGAAATGAGTTGGAGTCTTGCTAGCAGAGAAAGCCAATGAGGAAAACACAGATTTTCAGTGGTGTTTGGTACCTCTTTTCATCACTTGACAAACAGACAAGGCACTTGCAAGTTCCTTCAAAATAAAATGAAATAATTTTAATCTTTAAGAACTACGTTAAATCATTTTTTAGGTTGACTGTTCTGGAAGTGAAATAATGAATTTGACATGTAGGGATACTGATGGCAATTACTGTGCTCAGTTACTGAAACTGAGAAGGTACTTGCTTTATTGACAGAAGACTAACAGCTTTATTAATATTCATTCCAAGTCAGAGGCAAGTGTCCTGTTGGTAAGTAGCTCAATAGTACCCATCACAATTTATAATAAGAAACTGTTGATCATACATGACACTCCCTGATGTAGAACTGAGGATTTATAGTACAGAGAATACATGAGGATATTAAAGTCTTGCACAGTGATCTGAGGAGGAGGTAGAGGATACTTACTCAAATGTTAATTAAAATTTTCCACATCAACACACCTTTTCCACTTCCTGCTACTGCATATTGAAATACCACAGGTTACTTCAAATCTTCATTTTAATTTTGTATATTTAGCATATTTAGCAAATTCTGAGTATTTTGAATGTCTTCTGTAGATAAAAGATCATAAATCTTTCAGCTGAAAATTCTTTCCGAGCAGAACAATAAAATATTTCAATTATTTTGACACCACTGGGCTAAGTCTTTTGAATAACCCTTTTTTCTAATTCTGATACATGACTGACACAGAGGATGAGGGAAAGGTTTTTCTTCTTCCTCTTGGAAACACAAGAAGATAGATCGGTGAAAGCTTGTGGGAAGAGGGGAGAGGGCTTTGCATGATAAAGATGGAGGAGACCACCCTATGGTTGGTGAGAATTGTGTACCCAAATGTGGGGTACATATCATGACAGGAAAGACTTGGCCTCAAGCAAAAAGTCAGCAAGAGTGTAGTCAATAAGCAGATTCATGTACTTGCACTCTTTTAGGTAGAAGTTGAGTCCTTTCAGGAATGGCAAGAGAGACATTTGAGCAGTCATTTCATTTACGCAGAGGATTTTGTACAGCTGGAACCTGCATTTCTGTGACTTTCACGGGGTGGCAACAAAGTCACTGCAATACCCTGAAAAGTAAAATAACATCCTCTAAAATGCTGGCCAGAAAAAGGACTTCTCAGAAGTTATCTAGGGTAAAAATTCTGGAGCAATGAACTATTGCAAAGCTGGAAAGTCAAACTTGTTCTGAAAGCATAATGCTAAATAGAACTGGTTTCAAAGTTGGAGTCTTATGTCTGATGTATTAAAAAACAGAAAACAAAACAAAACCCCAAAACCCCCCCAAAAACCCAAAAAAACCAAACAATAAAAAAAAAGAAAACAAACAAAAAAAAAATGCCCAAAACCAACCAACCAACCAAAAATCCCAACCGACCAACCAACAACACAAAACCAAATGGTGTTTTCCTTAATAAAGGCATCTGGACAAATCTTTCTTTTAAGTGGATTCTCCAGTGTCTAGTAAAGTAGGAGCTCCCACTGCAGACTCCCCCAAATGGTTTGTGCAGCTAGCTGTTTCCACAGACTTTGCAAGAGCTTAATTTCTCAGTTTGCTAGACCTTTTGTTACATCTAAATGAAAGCAGACAGCAAACTTCACCTTCCCATTTCTGTTTCTCTGAAAGCTTTTTAGACACATATTTAGAACAGCCTTAATTTGAACATTTCTTTTAATGGAACCCGGTAATGATGTTTTCTGGTAATAAAATTTCTTCATCTCACTTATGAGTCTGCTAGTGATTCCATTTGTCATTTACATTTTGAGAGCCTGTATTTTGTCTGACTTCTGACATTTTAATGCGGTCTGAACTCACAAAATTTTGGCCTCACATACTAGGAAAATCAAGACCTTGGAGAGATGGCAAATCAAATACTTAGAATCAAGAGTTTTGAAATTTAGGCTTATGTTCATATAAAAATTAAATTTAAAAAAAAAGAAAAAAAAAAGGAGGAAAACTGCGAAGCCTGGGAGCTAGGAAAAATACCTATGAGTAAGAGTGGTAGGATTTAGACTGCAGTAATTACATCAGGCACAACACCTATGTAGACTTTTTGGGAGGCTCTACATTGCAGTCTAAGCATGGTCAGGCTCCATTGAGGGGTTTTTTGGGATAATATTTGCCTACAGCATTTCTAAACCAAAGGTCTATTCCTGGGTGCTTGACTATCCAGATCAGTGTCTACTACACACTTCCAGTTTTAGGCTATATTGCATGGTAGGAACTGAGAGAACACTTCTGTTTCCACCTCAGTTGTTTTTAAAAAAAAATTACAGGACAGTTTCCAATTCCTGATTGTTTCAGGCATCTCTCACCCTCATGGACTATGGGTAAATATTCTTTATGAATAAAAACATTAGAGTACAGTTAAATATTAACAATCATCTGTACTCTATTGTTTTTAGGTCAAAACAAAAAGAGCAGTTTTATTCCTTGGTTTCAAGGATGAAGGACTGTGATTGTTGAAACTCTTTATATATGGTTAATGTGAGGAATCCTGAACCACAGACTCATGAGAGAAGATTTAGGTTAAAAAGTGTGAAATGTTATGCAAAGCCCCTCTGAATGGTCAAGGCAGAGCAAGTGGACAGTGTAATGTCCAGCAGCATAAACCTGTGGCAGGATCTTTGGTGTCCCAGACCCTTAAGGCTTGTGATAGCAAGGGTGCCTCAGACAGAAATTCAGGGTAGAGTTCATAGTGCATTGCTCAGCAAAGTCATGTGTGCTACCAATGCTTCCATGAGCTTCTTAGCAATATATCACCAAGTTACCTCTGGAGAAGGCTGCAGGCTGCAGGGGTGTCACATCAAGTAATTCTGCACCATCTTAGGGGGGTGATTTACTTCAGAATAGGGAGCTGCAAGAGGGAGGGATTGTGCTGTGCCATGCTCCTCACACTGTGCTGTGCTCCTGCTCACGCTGCACTCACACTGTTGGCCAGACAGTCACAAGGCTTTAAAATGATAGCCCAGGGGAAAGAACCACAGCAGCTTGGCTCATGGAGAGACACATTTGTTTAACTAAGCAGCTCAAAAAACAGCCTCAGGTGGTTCTCTGGTGACTACTCTCACCAAATTATGAAGGAAAGGAAGGAATTGATGTTCTTTTTGTCACAGTGAACCTTATACATGTAACTGGTTATCACTAAATGCTGGGAATACCTAAGTGTTACTTTGGAAAAAAAGTTCAAGTGTCCAATAACTTTTTGCTTTGAACTGATGTCATTTGGAATCAGAGCAGAGAGAACAAAATGAAAAGGGTAGGGTTATTTTTACAGCCAGAAATATGGTATTTTAATTTAAATTAGGTGAAGAAATTGAGGAGATGCTTAGAGAGATGGAGGAATAAAGGGTAAGAAAGGACAGAGACAAAAGAGCTATCAGGCCTAATGTTCAGAGAAATACTTACACCTGTAATACTGTGTAATTATTAAAAATACATTGCCCTGTAATGCTGCTTGGCATTATCTGCTCCTTAGCTTTTGTGACAAAATAGTGAAAGCTGCTCGTATTTTTCTTAAGGTATGATAAGACTGAAAATGGTCCAGTAAAAATGAATTTCATTAACCCTTTGAGGAATAATGTGGCACCAAGCACTGGTGGCTTCCTGCAGAGAACAGAGACAGGCTTTGGGGGACAGAAATTCGAGTAAAATCTTGACAAAAACTGCAAAAGTCTGTGAGTTGGGTTATTATAGTAATGACACTGCTGTTTTCCCATAGAACAGCACAATGTAAGCTTTCCTTTTTTTTCCCAGTGGGAAGTTGCTGTGCCCCTGAGAAGGAGAAAAGAGTATCTCTCTAAGTAACTTCAGTCAAATCCAACAGCAAATAAATTTGCAAGCAGTGACGTGTGACATGAAGTTTTCACACAGAATTTAATTAGAAACTAAATTTATGGTCTAGCTGTTACACAGAAATAACATCCTAATTCATTTAAAAGCTTAATTGAAAGTCACTTCAAAGGATTCCAGCATTCCTTTCTCAAAATGTTTTAAGACTCTGTGTCATTAGGCATTTTAAAAAAAGTTTTAAATCTTTTTTCGTAATCCCATGTGTCCCAAGCCTGATTGTAGTTTTCCTACTAAATCATTAAGGACAGAAGTGAGCCTCTGGATAAAAATTCCCCTTAAGCTTTTATGGGTTACTTATATACATACCAACACGTAATACTATGTGTTTAAAAGAAAGAATAAATCTTTACTGATCTCTCTGTAGAAGCTAGAAAGCATATTTAACTTTCCTTAAGGAGAGGTATATTGTGTAAACAAGGCCGGCACTGGTAATTTAATGCTTCATAAGCATAAATCTGGGCCAGCTCACCTTCCTTTGAAACTCAGTTTTGGTGTTTGGGCCTTTTTGCTTTGCATTGCCCATCCTCATTGAGGTGTCAGACACCTCAGCTTTTCTCTGTGGGCATTTTTGAGCAGCCCAGCTGAGAAGGGTCTTTGCTGTGGCTGTTTGAGAGCTCTTGAAAGAACTGATATTTTCAACATCATTTCTGGGAAATAACTCTTCAAGATTTGCTTAGCTGTAGGGTTTTTGGAGGCAGTCTGGGAAAGTGCAGCACTGAATGATCCAGGTCCAAAGAACTTTAACAGGCACAGAGAATAAGCAACACTTCCCAGAAGCTGCAGAACAGAGCAATGGGAAGGGGACAGACAGCTGGGAATAGGTTAGTTGGAAGGGACCCTCTGGAAGTCATTTAGTATTTGTAAGAACAAGAGGTTGCAGGATGATGCTCCTATGGCTGGTCTGGCATGGAAATCCTCACAACCCTCTGATGAAAAATTACTTCCACCATGACCCTGAGAAGCATTTCGGAAATCTTTCTCTTCAGTAAAAGAGTTGTGGCCAAGTGGCTTTAAGCAATCATGTTTCATAAAAAGCTGTTGAAAAAACACACTGAACTTACACAGAAAACAAACTGACAGTGGATCTGTCAAAATATATCAACAGTTGTATATATTTTAATTCCTGATTGTTTTTTGTTTGTTTTGCTTTGTTTTTGTTTTGTTTCTCTTGAAATGTGTCTCAAAGTGTAGGGAGGGCAGATGAAATTCACAGAGAAGCCCACTGAGCTCTGTGCAGCTGGGTCTGCCCATGTTTGCTGTCACCCAGCACTGCTGACAGAAGTATCCCATCAAACTGTTTCCTGATCTGGTGGATTTTCCCCTAATTCAGAAACAGATCTTTTATAGCCACTTTGGAGTCTGCACTAGAAAAGCAAGAACAGCTTGCTCAGGGAGAAAGTAGTTATTTTGCACACTTCATTGTTATTCACAGATTGAGGTACGTGTCCAGAAAAGGGCAATGGAGGGTCGGGAGCCCAGGTGTTACGAGTGCAGCTGAGGGAGCTGGGCTTGTTTAGTCTGATGAGAAGGAGGCTCAGGGGGGGACCTTACCACTCTCTATAACCTGGAACGAGGGTGCAGTGAGCGGGATATAATTTTTGTCAGTCTCTCCTCTCAGGATTAACAAGTGTTGAGATAAGAGGAAATGGCCTCAAGTTGCACCAAGGGATGTATAGATTGGATATTAAGAAAAAATTCTTCAGGAAAAGGGCTGTTGAGCACTGAAACAGGCTGACTAAGGAAGGGGTAGAGTCACCATCCCTGGAGGGATTTAAAAGACTTCTAGGTGTGGCACTTGGGGACATGATTTAGTGGGGGACTTGACAGTGCTGGGCTGAACAATTGGAATTGATGACCTTAGAGGTCTTTTCCAATCTAAATGATTCCATGATTTATGTGGATGCACTAAGATAAAAGTCCACAGAAGCACCACAGACCAATGAATTGCTTTAAAAACACTGAGTGATGAACTGGGTTGCAACTTATCAAGACAAAACTTTTGTACCCCACCTCTGTTTCTGGAAGAAGAAAAATTTAACTTTATTTGAAAACCTGCCCATGCAGCATAAACCCAGAACCAGTTCCCAGACAAGTATTTCTCTGCAGAAATTATTGTGCTGCATTCCTCTGGTGATAAATATGAGAGACCCAGCCCAAGGGGGAAGGAGAGAAGACAAACAGCCTAATAAAGTACTCATCCTGAATAATTCATTGGATTAAAAATGGAAAGCAATGTATGCATTTAATAAATTGTGTTTGTATTAATTATGTGGAGGGAAATGAACATGTCCTGCAGAGTCTCCCGGAATCTATTGGTGAGTGCTGGAGCAATGCAGGAGTGATGCCAAGGCGATGCCAAGGCAGTCCTGGGCTGTTGCCAAGTGATGCCAGGGCAGTTCAGGCTTGGTACCAGCTGATGCTGGGCAACACTGCAGCGATGCAGGGCAGTGCCAGAATGGTGACAGGGCAGTGCCAGGTGCTGCCAAGTCAGTGCCAGGGCAATGACCAGCAGTGCCAGGGTGATGCCCACTGTTGCTGGGTGTGCCCGGTGCTGCCGGGCATTGAAGCAGTGCTGGGCAATGCCAGGGCAAAGCCAGGCAACCTGGGTGTGTGTGACCTGAGGAGTGCCAGGGCAGCGTCAGAGCAACGCCAGGGTGATCCTGGGTGATGGCAGCTCCATGCCAGGGCAATGCCAGGTGGTGCCAGGACAGTGCTAGTGACAGGGCGGTGCCAAGTCAGTGCCAGGGTGATGCCCAGGGTGTCAGGCCAATGCCAGGTCAGTGCCCTGGCGCTGCCAGGGGTGCCAAGGAGATGCCAGNACCTGGCGCCGCGCTGCCGCCACGGCAGGCGCGCTGTCCCCGGGCGGGCCGGGCTGAGCCAGGGGCGGGCACCGCGCCGCCGGCAGATTTCCCCAAAAACGACCGGAAAGCGGGAAGGGAGTCAAAGCAAGCCCCGCAGCTCTTGTGCTGTCAATGAAATATAAATTATTCATAGTGGTAAAGAAACAGCCCAATAAAAATGTGCGGTTCACCAGCAAAACTTACTGTGTTTTCAAGCTTTGTTATTCTATTCTTTTGAAAATTTAATCTTCACTGCCCCAAATAATTTTTTCCCCCTTCTGAACTGCTATCCTTATATGTTTTGTGGTTGTTATGGTGTAAGCAGCCCAGCTACCCCATGGAAAAAAGTTTTTCATTTTGTATATTTATGTTTCATTTGGGCTTTGGATTTTTTTCCCCTTGATTCAGCTTTGGTTTTGATTTATTGTTTTTTAGCTCTATGAAAATAATTCCTGTCCAAAAATCAGACACGTGGGGGTGAAAGTACCATGCTGCTGTTGTGAGGCTGCATTCCCTCTAGAGCTGGTGATGCTTCAGAGCTGTTGGCCTCTGTGTGCCCCCTTGTTTTGGGGAGATGCTTAAATGAAGTGACTCAGTCCTGTGGATGCTCACTGCAGCATCTGCATTTTTTGAAAGAGCAAATGCAGTTTATGGCATGTCCTTCATTTTTCCTGTTATCACCTTTGTCCACTTGGAGTTTATAATTATTAAATGCTCCGGGCAGAGCCAAGGCTGTTAAAAATTACTCTCTACACTTTCAGTTTTCTAAATTTGTTGAAGCATTTTACTTCCCAGTCTGTTGAATCTTATTTTCCAAGGCAGCCTGTTGTGAGGCATTTTTAATCCAGACTATGCAACCTAAAGATATGGGGGTTTCTCCTCCATGCAGAGTGCCTTTTCTCTACCTGTCATTCCTCTCCCACCTTGACCTTGGTGGGATTTGAGGACCACCTTGTCCACAGAGTCACCTTTGCTGATGCTCCTCCACGTTACAAGAGGAAAGGTGGATTTTGAGACACGAGTGTATTATGCAGGGCAAGGATTGAGCCTCCTGAACTATCGGAACTACTACAGATGCCAGCATGGAAAACTGCAAACTCACAAGTCTCCTGTCCCACCCTGTGGTGGATCTGGTTACTGTTATTGTTGGGGGTGTTGTGAAGATCTCAGGAGGAGAAGACGTGGAGGGAGGATCCAGGATCAAGAAGCAGGTGAATATTACCTCAAGGAAAGTATAAAAAATTAAAGACTCTTTTCAACCATCATTTGTCTACAAGGACCAAGAAAAACAAGCTAGGTGTGTTTCCCCTCCAAGTTAATTTACAACTCCAGATGAAAGATGGAAGAGCAGCAGAGGAAAGAAAGATAGTTATATCCAGATGAAGTCAGAGATGGGGCAGAACAACCATGGGATGGCAGCATGGACAGACCCCCAGCAACATGGAATAGGAGCTAAGGGAGAGGATGACAAGTCAGGCAATGTTCATACTGAAGGTCATCTTGTTTGATGAAGACAATGCCACTGTGGAAGGTAATGATCTCCTGTTGGATGTCCAGATGGAAATTACATTGTCCCCGGAAAGCTGCCTGTTCTCTAAAACTCAATTCATGGGCAAGCCCAGAGAACACAAGTCTACCAGGAAAGTGCTCAACATTGCCACGTGTTCACAGGACTGCTGTGCAATTCCTCAGGATCCTGAAGGTGTCTGACCAGCTGATTTCTAGGGACAATTCACTGTTTGGGACAGGAGTACAGCAGTAATGTTCAGCCAGAGGCTGTGGGGCATGGTCACTTGGGGCTGTGTCTATCACCTGCTCCTCCGAGGCACTGAGCAATACCTCACACAACCTTTCTCCTGAGACTGGGGAATGCCAGTGTTCAGAAAGTCTTGTCCCTGGGTGCTCTCTAATGTCCCCACTGACCCCTATCACTATCTCCGAGCCCATCCTCAGCTAATCTCTCCTAACACCTTTTCTAATCTAATCTAAATAGCTGCTGGCAAACTCACTGGTTCTGATTGTTAATTCTCCAGCCTCTCTGCTTGATCTGGCTGCTCACACAAGGCTGTCCCCTTTCTACTGGTGACAGAACCTTCCTGCCAGGGCAGAAGTCACACGTCCCTGGGCATGGTGAGAATTAGTGGCTTTCCACATGACGGAGGTAGGACTTAGAGGGCATAGCATGGAAGTAGTGAATCATCAATGTACCTGGACAAAAGATACATGTTCTGATGCTGAGATAAAGCCTGTACACGTGTGGAAGAAGATCACATGCATGCAAAACAAGGTTTGCAGCATGTTCAAACATTGAGTGCCCCTGCAAACTGTGAAAGGCTGGATAGGAAACAAGACTTTGCCACCAAAGACTCATCTAGGAGACCATATTAGGGAAATTAAGCACAGTACAAATCCTCTTTTTCCTTCTTTCTCCCTTTTATGTTTTACCAATTAATTACTGGGGTAAAAATACTAGAATGCTTCACTTGTTTGATTCATTGTTTCACTGCATATTTTCATAGAAATACATGACCATATTTTCATATGTTCATATTCCTCTGTTCTAGAAAACAGTATTAATATTGTTTTGCCATAGAATTTTTCAGATATTTTAGATATAGCTGATAAGTGGGTCCTTTTTTCCACATCAAAACTCCCACAGAGCAAAACCTTTCATTATTGAACTTTTGCATGTCTGGGGTAGGTTTTAAGTCAATTTGATGTAAAACTACTTCAGATATGTGAGTGGTGAAAACATCCTGTCTTAGGTTCTCTAATTGCCTAAAAAGTTCTCTAAAAAGTATCTACTACGCTGAGCAGCTGCGACGTGGAGGGGAGAAATCAGAAATGACACAAATTCAGTGCTCTGCTGCTGCAGGTAAAGAGGAGGCTGAGTCACCGTGCAGCACTAATGAGCCCAATTATCGACTGAAACACAACCCGCTTGCGATGCTCCTTTTTGCAGTTTGCAGGGCTGTGGGGTCGTGTAACCCAGCTCAATCCAACAGGGAGAAACCTTCCCCGGCTCCCACTCCCAACGCATCTAACACTCCCCACAAGGCTGCATTTGTCACCAATTAGGATGACACCTCACAGAGCAAACCCTTCTGGCGATGATCTGTTTTCCACTTGCCATGCTGCAGTAGTTTGTAACAAAACTTACCCAGAGAAATTAACATTGATGTTAGGCTGCCATGGAAAACTTGTTGAATCACAATTTACATGTTAATACGGATTGTCCCAGTGATTTCTTGTAACAAACAATTCCATCCTTTGAAATATAAGGGTGGGTTGTTTCTCAATGGTCAAACAATATACCTCTCTCTCCACTCCAAGGTAAAAATCTACCTTCAAAGAAACTGCCTGGTGACAAACTATCACTTTGAAGAGGACTATTAAAAATATGCTATAGAAAATCTGAAAGGAATTTCTGTCTGCACACTGGTGTGGTCCTGCAGTAACTTGACTCGAATGAGGCTCTTTAAGCTCACTCAAACCAGGGTCAATTTCCTTCCCAAGGATGTCTTTTCCTGTGCACTTACCCCCTGCCTTGGAAGGACTAGCTGCCATCCCACAGGCAGCCTGATCTGTGTTTGGTTTCAAGGATCAGAAAGATCTGATAGGCGTTCACACAAACATTTAAGCTTTCCAGTTCTTATTTTGATTGCAAATTTAAGCTTGTGTGGGTCCATCCAACCACTAGAATTAACTTTGTAAATTCAAAGAGCTAGTCTTTCATGGGTGTAAATGTCTTGAAACATCAGTTGCATAATCTGTCTATGAGGAGAAAATAGAAGCAATAAACATTTGCAGAAAATGCTAGGGACGTTTACTCACACTTCTGCAATCACATCCAGTAAATTTCAGGAGGCTCCTGAACATTTGGAGACTGGATTAGCCTACTGGCTGTGCTCTTCAGGGGCACTGTTACCCAGGAATCATTTCCAGACAGTTTTCTGGATAAAAAATGCACCACGATGAACCACAATATGCAGCTACCACCATACAGTCAGCCCAGAGTGAATCATTTTTCACAGCAAGAAACTACTGAAGTTTGAGAAGGTTATGGATCACAGGAAAAGGGCATTTCTATAAATAATTAGATTAGAACCAACGAAGATGAAACTTGTATTGAAAAATGTGGCTGTTTATGAGATGTGATCTGTGGTTGCAGCTAAAGAAATGTTCAGAGACAGATTTCAAAAGCAATGTGCACTTTTCGACCTCCTTCTGCCAAGAGAAAAAGCCTGGGTTTTGGGTTAGAGCAGAAACCACACTTTTCAATGTTAATAGGCATTGTAGAGGACACAGCACCAAGTGGGCTTTATGCAGAGGACCCTGAGATGAAAACAGCCAGGGAAACTGCAACTTTTTATGCAACTTCTAATGCTTTAGTGGCCAGACCCAGACGCACAGCAGCCCTGTGATCTCTTTGGCTTCCCCTGTAGCACTGGTGCAACCTGTGCTGGACAGGGATTCTCCTCAGCCTGGCAAGGAAAGGGTCACAGAGGGAACCAGGGGGTGCAAAGACTGAGGATGTGCCTCAGACGAATCCCAGTGGGGCATCAGGATGCAATATCCCTGCCTCCCTGAATGGCACATGGGCAAGCAGGGCACTCTGCTCTGAGCTAAGCACACTCCACAGCACAGGCACAGCCCAGCTGGGTCCAGGGTCAAAGGACTGACTTGTAAGGAGGAGCTCATCCATGCTAACACAGCATGTCCATAAATCCAGCAGGCACAGGATGCTTCTTTGGTCAGTGTTTAGGGCCAGATACTTAGCTGGTTTAAATCAGCACAACTGTTCTGGCATTTGTGGAGTCATGCAGATTTAAAGTGGCTGAAGACACAGCCCAATTATCAGCAAGTAACCACATTCTGAGGCTGTAATTTCAGCCTGAATAAAATATGAGTGGCTTATGTGACAATTAGAGTTTTCTGGTTAGAGTGATGGCCACATGAAGCCTCATTTCCCTCTGATATAATGCACATTACATTGCACCTGCCTACCAAACACACAGGCCTGCCTGGGCTGTTACTGCCGCCACTTTATGTGCTTTTTTCTCTGCTCTGACTCTGATTTTTTCCTGTCATGCTTTCACTGTTGCTTTTCCAGTTGCAGCCATAGTGCTGTGCTGTGTAGCGCTGCCCGACCTACTTTCCATCACAGACTCTCCCCACTGCTTTGGGAGAGACCACCTGAGGTCCTAAAGCAGAATGCAGAGGTATCCCGGGGGTACCAGTTAAATACAGGTGCAGGCACAGCACAGGAGTGCAGCCCTCAGGTACTCAGGCAACCTGAAGACCTCATGCTACTTTACAGATGGGTGGTACTCACCCTGAGAGATTTTAACTCCTTACCCGTCAGATAAATATCTGAGTATGCTGCGGTCAAAGATTTGAAGTACAACCTCTTTTTTATTAGAACAGCAAATCTCAGCAAATTGCTTTCTGCTCCTCTCTGGAAAGTAAGACAATCACACTTCAGAGCTCAAGGCTCGCACTTGTTTTCCCCACAGTGCTTTCAGCACCACAGTCCAGATATTACTGCGTTTACTTCTATGCATCTTTCAATGCACACACACTTGTTCACCCTTTTTGCACCATCTGCATGATATACTCCATGATGTATCTCCCTGATATACTCCATCACTTTATCACCCAGGAAAGCAAAGAAGGAAAAGATAAGGAGCACAATGGTGCTCTTACAGGTTTATATTAATTAAGCATAGCTTAATCACTTGATTTCATTGTTGCAACATTTCTATAATAAGTCCATACTGAATCATTCAGAATGTTTTCCTTAATAAGCACAATAGCTCTAGACCCACCTGTGAAGAAAGGCAACAGGTGTGCAGGCCTACTTCAGGCAACAGGCTCCAGCTGGGATTACTCACTTCTCTACCACCCACAGCTACAAGTGAGCAGGATGGGCCTCTGTTGAGTGGCTTAGCAGTCATTCTGTCAGTTTCAACTGAATTGGTTTTTAAAGTTTAGAAGCAATCCAGGGTAAAGCTGCGCTGTGATCAATGGGAAGCAGAGAGTGAAAGGAAAAGGTACTGTGGCTGCCAGTAGTGCGCTCAGAGCACTTGTGCTTAGGGGGCTCTTCTGTGGGGTTGCTTGCCTTTTTGAGAGGATCTTCTCTCTTCCTGTGCCCTTGGCTGACTCCCCTCTTCTAGTTACTTACCTTATTTTCCTACCTTGTTTTACACTTTATCTCTTCTTTAAGTGCTCCTTTTCTATGTGAGTCCTGGAACAAAAGTTAAAAGAAATCTGATACTTGTGTGTTATAACTCTTCTTGTTTTGTTTTGCTTCTGTCCTATTTTTTTTACCTGCTTCCTCTGCTGTTCTCGTGCATTTGAATCCTAAAATCTCTCAAGGATAAGGCCAAGTTCTTTGTGAGTTTCTGAAGCAATGACCTTCTGTTAGAAGTCCTCAGGCATTGTTCTAACGTGTGAAAAAGGGATGATGTTATTTCACGTACTTTGTGACTTATTGTTTTCACTTGCACGACTAATGATTACTTGATATATGGTTAATTAGGGAACATTAGAAGTTGTTTCCTCTTGTTGTGTTTTTAAGATATCAGAAATATGAATTTGTCTTAATGATTCCAAACTGTAGACAGCAGAAATGAGGCTCATATCAGCTTAAGCAAGGAGGAAATTCTCAGATAGAATTGTTATGCATTGGTAAATAAAAAAGAAGTCTTAGTAGAGGAAATTGTCATTTAAATGATTGCTACTTATTCTGGAAATGTACAATTAGGGTATACAGCTAAGTGATTTATTGTGTCCTGTACCATAAGGTTTCCAAATTGTGGTGGAAATCCTCACAGGAAAGGGTGGTATGTTCCAAAAAGCAGAATTTTTGTTTCTATGTTACTTGCAATTATAGAGAAAAATTGTGAGGAGCATGATGTTTTCCAATGAAACACCTATTTCACATATGCAAGGTCCCATATTCAAATAGAGGATTGGGAAGAAACAAAAGGGTCCCATTGTGGTTTTGGTTTTATTATATGCTGAAAAGAACCCAAATGGCATTGAACCTGAGAACTGATGCTTTCTCCAAGTTTTTCCTCTCTCTGCCTTAGCAAATACAGGATACTTGCCCTATGGAAAACAAAACTCAAGATCAGCAGCTGTGAAGGGTTTGGTTCTTAGGGTGCTCTAGTGCTTTGTCACGTTTGCCTTTTGAGGAATTTATGTAATGACTTGGAGGTAATACCAGCAGCAAAGTGGTGAACCAGACCCACTGGGGAAATGTCTGGGCTCTCATCTCATGTTGGTGAGTGAGGAGAAAAGACATACCTGAGCAATGGGTGGGAAAGTAAGAGTGTACCCTTCTGCTGCTGCAGCCTGCTGTGGTGGCAGGTGTCTTGCAAGACATGTTGGATATGTAATTAGCATGAGAGTTCTTTATACTGCAAGTTGTGAAGGTGTATGATTCCTTTTCATAAAGTACCTATTGACTTTGGGTAGGATTTGCTACCAAACATCTTGATATACTTCTGTACAAACCTTCCTGTCTTCTGACTTACATTGCTACAGCTGATTCCTGCTAATGGTATTTCTGCTCCTGTACAAATAATGTGTTCTTAATGCCTCTTTCTGGAACTGCTAATCCACTTTAATCATAACAATCTCTGCACTGGAAATAAGAGTCACTGACATTAAACAGAAGCAGAGGAAACCCTGGAAGTGGAACGCTTTCTTCCCTGTGTAATGCAATGTTATAACAAGCTGGGAGAGGGAGCATTTGAAGTGGCAAAGAAAAAGAATGGCTCCAACCAAAATAGCATTATCTCTTCATTGTCTGTCAGTGCCTTCTCCCCTGAAGTTGGGAAAAAGGCCTATTTCAAAAAGGAAATGGCACAGTATGTCCTTTGAAGCTCTTGGTGGCAGTGAAGTGTCACAAATATTTCAGTGCAGAAACTGTGATTGGATTCTGTACATCAGGTTGAGAGTGGAGTCTGAGGATGTGTAACATGAATTGCCCTGTGCTGGCCAGAGGCTCCACTGTTATTCTTATGCATTATTTACACCAGCTGCCTTTAAATATCACACTAGGGACTTGTCTGTGGATTGTCTGTTCAGTTTGTGTTTAGATAGATGGTTCAATAATGAAGGGAACCAAAAGCAAAGTATATGTTACACTGAAATCCCTTCAGCTTTGCTGTATGCTGTTGTGACCCCTCACCTCTCTGTACATAGCTTTGGATTAGTGTTCAAGCTGTTGAAATGTACCTGATATAATTCACAGCATGATCCTTTGAAAGTAGGAACACTACCATTTCCCCCCCTCCTTTTTCACCAGGGATGTGAATAACTGAGCCCCTCTGTTTTGCTAAGGAAATGTTAATGCCACATAGGTCAGAGTACAGATGTGCTGTCAGCAAACACAAGGAAGTGCCAAGGTGCTCCTCCAAATGTTTTTCCAACAGTCTAATCAGATGAGAGATGAAAAGTGCAGGGCTTTGGCTGCAAACTGGCCAGCAGTTGCCTGCACTGCACTGCTGGCTGCAGCTTGGAAAATATTCCCATTCCCCATCTTCCTTGTCCTGATGGTTGCTGCTGATAGCTGCTGACAGATAATTAAAGCTGCTTGGTGTAACGCTGTCTGCAAGTGTTTGCAGAAGTGGAGTGGAAGAAAGTGGAAGCTTCACCTAGGGAGATTAGAGGGGAGGAGATACTTTATGAAGACAGATGAATTCAAAAGCAAATGTGTTTACAGAAAGCTTGTAAAATGCTGTTTTCAAAACAGATAGATAGCATTTTGACCTGACTGTGATAAAGATTTCCAGTTTATCTTTATTAGAGGAGGAGGCATCCCCCCCCTTTCATCTCCAAGAGGGAAGTTTCCTGGTGCTGCCAAACAAGATCAGTCAATTGTGATTTATGTTTTGCATTTATCACTTTGCAAACTTTGTTTAAAAACGTAATTATTACTTAAATTACCCAAACCAGACCATTCATTCTTCTACTGGCTAGTATTGTGGGACTCTTCTATTTTTTAATGAGTTTCTGAGTCACTTCAGATGCTTCTATGCTTTCTTGTTTGTTACTTGTAGCTTGTAGGATTTACAGGTTGCTCCTCAGCCTTTGGCAGTGCAGATGGTTTTCCTTCTGCACATTACCATACTGCTGAACATCTTTTCCTCTCTCTTGAAGGTTGGCATAAGGCAATAAAAATTACTGGCTCAATCATCATTCTCTACTTGCATGGAAAAGCAAACTATGTTGAGGATGTTGCCACAGTTGTCAGTGAGCTTGTGTGATCTAAGTGCTGCAGTGGTGAGGACTGTGGGCCTGAATCATCATGCCTTTCTAGGCACACCTAAGGTGTCTGTTTACAGGCTCACTTGGGCTTTTTCCTGTGTTATCCTATTAGTTCCTGCTGCTTGCTTCCAAGACATCACCACCTGGACCCACAGGCTCTTGTCTGCATCCAGGTATCCCTGCTGCTTCTACTTGCAACTGCCCAGTTGTAAACTTGCAATGTACAGTATGAGCAGGAGTGATGGGGCTGAAACACAGGTACCTTTCCACTGACAAGCCCACAGTTAATCTTTGGTTTTCTTTTTATTTCCACTTACCTTTCCCCTTGCTTTTGTGACCTCCTATCCAGAGGGAAAGCAGCGCTTTGTGTTTCTGTGTTCAGGTGAACCCTTCCTTTGCTAAATATTTCAGAGAAGCCTTAAAAGCTCCAGACTGCCAGCAGAGTTTACTCTCTTGGGGCAGCTGGAGTGCCTGTTTTTCACACACATCTGGTGGGCAGCAAAGCACAGTCAAATCCTGCCCAGTAAATTTGGTGTTACGGGGTATCTTAGCAGAAGCTCACACAATAACAAGGGTTGCTGGGTTAATCAGACCTCTGCTAGACTGAGCTGCTCTGCTGGAAATACCTCATACTTTTCCTGGAAAAGCCTAATTGAAGTTGTGTGGCAGTTAAGGTCCGGTCATCCCACATCCCTTTTGTCCTCAGCAGAATACAGAGCCTGGTCTGCCCTGTCACATACTCCTTTTGGTAATCCTACTGCAGAAGGAAATATGGTCTGGCAACTCCCAGCAGGCTGGTGGAAGTGTAGAGGTGACAAAGATACCACAATAAACACACAGTCCTCCACCGTGCCCTGAGGGGTGCAGAAAGCCAAGGGATCTGTCCAGTGTGCTGTGAGCTGTGGTGGGCAGTGGGGACAGGAGGGCTCTGCTGAGGCACAGCCCCACAGCAGTGGGAGCAGCTGCCTGACTGGCGGGCAAGATGCTATCTCCATTGTCAGTGTGATGTTGTTAACAAGGGAAATTATTTCTTTTATGTGTGGATGGGAGCAAACTGTGGTCCAGAAAGGTGCTTGCATGGCAGTGCCCCTGGCAGCTGGTGGTGTCACTGCCTGCCTCAGAGACTGCAGTGACCCCAGAGCAAATACCTCAGGAGCTGAGCCCAGAAAGTGAGTACTGTCTAGTGTGGGTTTGCTGTGAGCACAGCTCTGATACAGCAGGGCAAAGAGTCATTCCGTGGTGACTCCTCTCCATGATCCCTCCCAAGTGCAAAGGGAAGGATTTGGCGTTGCAGGGATTTGGAGAATGAGACTTTCTGCACAATGAGACTTTCTACACTATGTCATCAAACTAAGAATGGAAATGTTCAAAAAGATAACTTGGTGCATAAAGTTATTAAATGGTACTAAAAAATAGAAACAGAAATGGCAGAGCTGAGGTGTGCTTGTACATGTCTGCGTGTTTGGGGTTTTTTTTTAAATTAGAAGCACCTGGTGTATTGACAACATTTCAGTGATGTTCTGCTTGGGGCTTATTTTGAGGAATCATATCAATTGCAAATCATACTGACAGATCTTGCCAAGCATGCCAGTATTACAGCTTGTCTTAAGGTAAACGTTGGACCTGTATCTAGGGTCTAGAAATAGCCTGGAATGGTAAAAGGAATATTTGAGCCAAAGAGCTGTGTTTTAACAGTCAGGGAAGATAGCATTTTTCAACTGCTTCTCCCCTCCTAAATAACTGTGTCCCTCATAGTAATTGTTCCAATTATGTTCTGTGGACTGTGACTATGTAGTTAATGAAAGTTGAAATGGGAGCTAGAGAATGAAGTACAGTTTTGAATACCCATACTAAGGTAGAATTAAATAGAGGGGCCAGAAAGCAGTATCCCTGCTCACAATGAGTAGCATCCTCTTTCTGTGCTGGCCTCATTAGAGAAAAAGGGACTACAGAGACTCAAGTTCCATTTAATACGAATTAATCTATCAACAGTCTGGTCTGGGATTAAAAGCAGAATTAAGTTTTAATGGAGCATAAACACTTTAAAGGTTTTCCATTTTTTCAAATTTGTTCCTTTCCTGAAAAAAGGAGATAAGTGCTTAATGCAAATGTGGGACTGGGTAACACACAGTGTGAGTGAGGAGAAGATGATTTAGGTGAGCGAATGAATTTTCAAATAGAAGGAGCGGAGATGGATGACAAGAGAAGTTAAACAAATAGCACATAATTAATTCTCACAATTTTACCTAATGCTTTGTGACATGGCTGTCACTAACATTGTCAGAAGCTATAAGTGAAATGGGATTGAAAAAATTCCAGGCAGCAGTAATCTCACTGTGTTGGAAGAATGTTTTTCTAAGATGTGTGTCCCTGACTATATACAGCTCAAATATACATGAAAGAAGAGCTTAAAAAGCTTAAGTTGTTCTGTATTGACTTTCATTTTAGATGGCTGTCTCACTCCAACTAGCGATATATAATCCGTATGATTTTGAAAATTGTATTTATTTTTATGTGATTGCCCTCCAGGGGGGAAGTCTACAATTATAAAAAGGCCATTGATGCATCTGATGTATCATTTTTACTGATTAATTTATAGATATGTCATTAGGATCTTTTTCCCTTTTGAAGGCATCTGTTTTCTTGCTAATGCACCTGAGACTGACAGTGTCTATAGAGCAGAGATGGGCTTTTTTTTTTGGATTTCCCCACAACCCTCCTGTATTTAGGTAATGCTCAGATGGGAAGAAGCTGCTCAAATCCCGAAGGTTGCAGAGGGGATGTGAGCAGAGCTGAAGTGCAGTAAGGAGTAGAAAATAGTAGAGAGCAGAAAGAAAGGATCAGGGCTTGGCAGAGTGACAGAGGAGGAAAGGGAGAAAACTGAGGCTTGAGTTTTTTTCCCAGAAGAATGGCTAAGAAACTTCAGGAGGGAATAGACTGGTGATGGACCTTTCCCATCTTAGCATTAAGTATGTGAGGCAAGGAGCAGGGAGTGTGGATGAGTGGAGGGAGCTGTACAGGGATTAGTGGCTGCAAACCCAGAGCAGGGCAAAGGCATTGAAGATGGTGCTGTAAGTCCAACAGCAGGCAGATATTTAGAATATCTTGTCAATGGAAACAGTGCATATGAAGATCCAGTTAGAAGTGGACTTTGGATCATCACTGCACAGGTCTTACAAGTTTTTCTAGCTGGATTTTTACTGAAGATTAACTAGTTCCCATGACTGCTAATGCAGCTGGACATCTTCACATTGGACCTGGAGACTCTTTCTTAAATTTTCAAGCAAATAACATAATATTATCAACCCCAGCTGGTCATGCTGGGTCCCTAGCTGGCTGTGTTAACTGTGTCTTGAAAGTGGTTTACTGGAAAAAATATTTTTGTGGAGCAAATATGGCTCCTTTGGCATAAGCTAAAAGAATAATATTAGTCTCTGGTCCCAGACCTGCTGAATATCTGAAACTATTGGCTGTTTTTCTGATAAGTAAAGACTGTCCATTACCTAGGCATGCAATGGCCTGGGATGTTCAGAAGATGTGTTTTAGAAAGCAGTGTAAGAATTCGGTATTTGAGCAAATATGAAATGCTATTAGCCCAGGCTTTCATTACTCTTTTTGTAACAAATGTTTTGCATGTAGAAGCCAATAAGTAGACCATGGATTGTGGGAATTTGAAGTAAGATATAACATTTATAGAAAAAGCTGTTTTGCAAATTCTTCATCTGCTAGTGCTAATTATAAGATGGAGCAAACCTAAATGTGTTTGCAAGTGGTGTCAACTGGCTTCATGTGCTAAATGAGAATATTTATCACCAGACAACTTGGATTTTTGATTAGAAAATATCTTGGCCGCATCCACACCCACTGGTGGCTCAAGCACTTGAATCTAGAGGTGTATTACAGAAAGCAGATTTTTCTAGACACAACTTGCCTGAGTGAGTTACACAACTACTAGGAGTGAGTTATAGTCGTTTAGTCTAGTGGAAAATAGCTGACTGTGAGTTTTGCTTCTCTTCTTAACCTTGCTAATTCAAATCCCTATAGAAAAAACTTGTATTGCAACTCTTAATTATCCTTTCTTATCTTCTGGCTTAAATTACTTGTACAAGAGGTCTCCAGTTCACTTGCTTTATCCTTGCTCAGGAAAGGCTGTCAGAAATTCTCACGAACTTGCAGAGCAGAAGCCTTCATCCAACAGAGATCAGTATCTGGAAGAAATAGCAGAGTTGGGGGTGAAAATTCTGGCAGATGTGTTATTTTCAGGATGTTCAGCATCTTTAACAGATAAATAAATATTCAGTAAACTGCAAATGTTGGCAGGCACATCTGACTGGGCTATGGGTGGTCAGCTGGTCAGCCACAGAAGAGTGTGCAACAAATAAGCACTTGTATGATAAGAGTGTTTGCTCTCTGCTTTTTCCTCCAAAGTATCAGGGACATATGTCTGTCACAGCTATTGGCAGTGACACTGATGGCTTGACAAGGGCAGTTTCTAACTTTTGAGGTCAACACCAGGGTTTGAAATTCTATTTCTAATCTTTGTCCTAATACTTTCCATTTACCAAGTTTCCAATAAGCTGCAGGGTTTTCCTGGGGGTTATTCTCAGGAAACTGCACAAGGGTGCCAAAGCCCCAGTGATTACAGGGAAGGGACAAAAAGAAGAATCAAAACTTCTGACCAGGTCAAGACCTTTCAGGAAGCCAGGCTGTGGCCATTCAAAAATCACTAAAGGAATAATGAAAGGACTCATTCCATAGACAGCAAGTGGGACAATTCTCTGTAGGAGCCCTTTGAGGATAGAAGAAAGATGCACAAAATGAAACCATCCTCTGGTGAGACGCTAACATCATAATACTGGTTACAGCAGTGAAAAATATTAAACTGAAACTTTATCTAGATTCTGGGCCAGTTTCAGAGGTCATAAAAAGCAACTGCGCAAATAGCTAAATTGGAAGCCAAAGAACTTTTTAGCTTGACTTGCACCAAGTTTTCAATAATGATAGTTATTAAACAGAAATCCCTCCTAGTTTAGGGAAGGTGGAAAACTTTATATTTCATAAAAATGAAAGTCAGGCAAGAATTGTTTGATATTCCGTGTTTTTTCAGTGACAAATCAATGCTGAGAGTTGTAAAATGTCTGAATATGTTTCTTGGGGAAACTACAGAAGTGTGCAACTTCTAGCTGCTGTGGGATGTTAGAAGGAACATGTATCCAAATTGCTGGTGACTCTATTCTTAGTCCGTGTATTCTTGGTAAAAACTGATTAGCAACTGTCTCCTGGGTATCGCTTACCTAAAAACTGAAATTTAAGCTGCAGGAGGATAGAAGTGACTAAAACTTTCCCATATTCTCCTTGGCAAAGGATATAAAGGGGTGGGGGTAGGTGTCACCCTGAATTTCTACAGCCTTCTGAGAATTTTTTAAAGCCTTCTGAGAATCTCTGGAGTTTTCTAACTTTTCTAAAACTTTTCGAATGTTTACATGTGAAAGTAGAGTCTTTCAAGGACTTCGTAGGAAAAACAATCTTTGTTTACCTTCCTCTCTCAAGGAGAGACCTTTGATGGACTTTTGTCTCTGCCAGTGTGGATGGAGAGGTGGCAACTTCTCCCTCCAATCCAGAGACAACCCCTGGAAAACTATAAAAACCCTACTTGTAAATAAACTTTCTCTTTCCTGCCTCTGGAGCTCACTTTGTGTGCTGTGCCTTCATTCCGTGTCCTGTTGTGACAGGTAGGCACCATATGAAGTGGTGGGCCCTAATCTGCTGGAGCTGCCCCACTCTTGTTGTGTGTGACAGCAAAATATGACTTACTGTGCAGCAGAGCACATCACTGATATCTGCCAGGTGACTTGATTTTTTTTTTCCTGTCTCTTCCCTTAAGAATTTGGACAACCATGATAGTTGTTGCTGTTGATGGGAAGACAAATGGGATTTTGCATTGGTGAGGCTGGGGCATAAGTATATGTACTTGGGGTCAAGTTGGCAACAGTTCTGAAAGTTCTGTGATTATTTTTTCTAAGGGTTGTGGAAATCATTGAGCTTAATAATTGGATGTCTAAAAAAAATGTTGGGCAAGAGCATGTTGTAGTTGTACTGCGAAGAGCTGTCAGTCCTTGAAGGGTAGAAGGTCAGAAACCTGGTCGTCTTAAATTTTGAATTAGAGGGCAGCAGCTTCCCAAAGAGGGAGTCCACCTAGCATGGCAAATTTCTTCCCCACCCCACATATTTAGTTGTTCTTGTCAATTGTTCTTTTGTGGGGTTTTTGCCAAGGACAATGTCCCAAGAGCTTTGGCATGAGGCTGCTGAGGCTGGAGTAGTGCCATGAGCTGTCTTGCACTGGACTTCTTGCTGTGGAAACACAGGCCAGTGCTCCAGCAGCAGTATGGCCTAGAGGAGCTACAGAAATTGAGGCAGACATAAACCTGGTCATTGAGGCAATAAGTTGTTCCAGTGTCAAAGGTCCTTAAATTAGAAGTATCCTCTAGCATTTGTTAGTTCAAGATAAGAAGCTTCTGTTTTATAGCTGTTTTATTACCAGCTTTCTGTTACCATTGACTCAAGTGTTTCCCTGTGCCTAGTCAGCCCTTGATGAAATTAAATGTGTGTCACTTGTGTCCTTCGATAGCTCCATGAGCTTTCCCAAACTCTTCCCTTGCTTGGCAATGTGCTGAAGGATACAGCTGGAAAAGAAAATGGAGTCTTGGGCTGACTACATCTGTTATGAAAGCAAAACCTGGGCTTGACAGTGGCCCTTCTCCAAAGCAGGAAGAAAAAATCCATAGCTCTAAAGCATAAAAATATCTTTAGGTCCCCAGTAGCTCCAGGAGAACAGTTGCTTCACAGCATGTTAGTCTGTTACATACTCACTCATTTTCCCAAGAGTCTTGAATAGATTTTTTTTTTTTTTACTGTTTTGAAAAACAGTGTGAGGCAGGTAAATTTTTGTGGGCTTTTTTATTTTAAAGTTATGTAAATGTATGCTATGGGAAGACTTGTATGAAATGTTATTTATATACTTGGGAGACTGTTTGATCAAGTATTATTGTCATTTGCTCTGTGATTCTAGACATTCTGAAAAGGCCTAAATGTCACATGTTAAGCACAAATAGAGATGCAGCAGAACAGGGGAGTGATTCACAAGAATAGCATTGTGCTTTCCTGCTGCTCTGCCCATGATTTGCAGGAAAGCTATAGTGAAAAGCAAACCTGCAGCTTAAAAAGGCTTTTCAGGTCTTAAATTACAAAACCCTCTCTGTTGGCTTGGCTGACTACTTCTGAGCTTTAAGCTGTCCAGTTTCCCTCAGATGACCTAACTTGTGGTACTTCCATTAGCCCAATACAGTTTGGTCCTTGGAAAAGAATCTTGCAGGCAGGGAGCAAGTGTGACTGTTCACAATGCTCAGGACTCCCAAAATTGCAGGAAAGTTGGTGAAATGGTATATGCAGCTTGTGTGAGAAGTAGAATTATGCTGGAGGCTGGCTGCTTAAAAAATAAACCCAAACCAACATACCCTTCAGTTAGAGACTACAGTGCCCAATCCAGCCTTCAGCCAGCTGGTTTTCTTGGCAGGAGAAGGTGCCACATGGAGGTTCTGGTGTGTGTCCACCCAGTGACACACATTGGGTGAGCCCTTTCTGCTCCCTGAATGTGAGTGCCTGAAGTGAGTGCAGATCTCTCTGCAGGGTTATGGAGGCTGCAAGCCCCTGTCTGACAGCATGGTCCAGAGCTCAGGAGAAAGGAAGGGTTCTGTCTTCTGCTACCTCCAAAGTGTCTGAAACTGCCCACTGCATGGTTTCTAGAGGAGGAAATATATAGGTGTTGTCATATGTTCAGATGTTAAGGTCACAAGAGACTATTCTGGTCATCTAGTGTTTGGGGCTTTCTTTACATTATGGACTTCAAGGGTTTATTTCCTACATTGGATTGAGTTATCTCTTTAAATATTTAATCTTTAAAGACTCCAGCCTCTGCTGAGTCCATCACCTACCAGATAAGCTCGTTCAATGTCTAATTATCCTCACAACTAAGAAAAGGCATCTTGTTTCAAGGTTGAATTTGTAGAAGTGTTTTTCTTTTTTTTTTTTTTTCCATGATTTAACTCTTCTTTCAGATTATATTTTTTCTGTAAATCCTTACTGCTAGATTAAAATAAAATGAACAAATCTGAAATATATAGGTATACTTACAACTTTTGTATTTAATTTTCAAAATTATGCTGCTTAGTAGAACAGGTTTTATTTAAAGAACAGCACAATTGGGAGGGAGGGATTACTAAAGTCTAATTAGTAAGCCTGCTCTTACTGATTAAACCCCAACCTTTTGGATTAACAAATTTTCACCACTCTCTCTTGCTTTAATTGCTCCTTGGACATGTCTATCTACAATGTCTTTATCAGTTCCTGACCAGGTCTTCCAATTCCTTGACTTTCACAGCCTGTGTCTTATTTTGGTTCAACTGTGTATCTCAGCATTCTTTGGAATGAGCTGCTTGTCTGCAAGCCCTTTAAATGTGACACAAACTTTGACCCTTGGAGATCACAGAACACCTGTACTTGGGTCAGACCAGAGGTTCATCTTGTCCAGGAGCCTCTTTCCAGGAATGTCTGAATCAGTTGCTTCTGGGAAGAAGATTTAAAAAGAAAAAAACAAACCAATCTCTCTCTTGGCTGTTCCCCAAACTACCAATGCAAGTCAGCATAGATGCCAAAGCAGGAAGACCTTTAGAAAAATAGAATTTGGAAGTAATTTTTGCTTCTAGGTCAGGCATGAGGTTATTTCATGGGTGGACACATCCAGAACCACACAATACTATTCAGTCTGAAATAATCTGCATGGTGATCAGTTTAGGCTTTGTGAAACTACAGTGTGTGAACTGAAGAAGCTCTGTAAAAAAGCACATGAAAAATATTGTTTTGGTTTTTTTTCTTTTGCAGCTCAAATAAGGCTAGCATAAGCACATAAATTCTCTTTCCATTTAAAGGAGAAAAATACAAGGGAAAATAGAGTACTTAGTAGTGGTAGAAGGGAAGAGAAGAAAAGGAGGAGTAAAATGGAATTTTTGAGTCTTACACTTGCATGCTTTGTCGACTTCATTTGATTTTTAAATGGAAGAAGATGATGATGCAATCAAGCAAAAAAAAAAAAAAAAAAAATCCTGGCTACTGATTCTATGTATAACTAATGGCAGACTTTTTTTAGACTTTACAGCCATTTTGGTTTGAGCCTATCAATATAAAATACAAATGATTTCTCCAGCATGTATCTCTGTGCAACCCCTTTCTTATATTTAGGATAACCAAGTTTCTCTCTTTGTAACATGAACTGGACTTACCACTCCACAGTATGGAGAAGGTGTAAAAGAGATATGATTTTGTGGGAGAAAAAAAATGCAGTTTTTTGCAAGCCTCCTGCACCACTGAAGAGCTGTGCATGTAGGCTTATGCTTGTATCCCAGGGCAATTTGGTTTCAAATGGGTCTACCACAGACATGCAGGTGGCAGGGCTATTGAAAAAAGGGAAGGAGTAAGCTGTGAAAAGAGGGGAGGGGAAATAAAATGCAAATTGTCTGCACTGCTCTGTCTCTGTTCCAGAGAACTGAGTGGACACAGACAAAACCACAAAGTGAATGATGACTAAGCACAAAATTATTTGCAGTGCCCAGAATAAAGTCTGGAATCACCAGACTTTTAAAATCATTTTTATTTTGTTGTTGATTATGCAGGTCTGAGCTACAAACCCAAACTTTGTTCCTCACAACCAAAGCTTGACTTGAGACTATTTGCTTTTCTCTGCTCTGATGATGTAGGGCAAAAAAGTCATGTAGCTGAGAGCCAGATGCCAACACCACCAGGGGTCTGAAATGAGAATAGGAACAGCTTTTGCTGAGCTGAAGCCATAACGCCATACTGCAGCAGAACATAGTTTAGTGCTTCAGCAAACCCATATTTATAGAAACCATCAGCACACAGCTATGGTCACACATCTGATGGTTGCCTTTCACCCCCTTGTAAATATTTTTCAAACAAGACAGAAGGGTGGGAGATAGGAGAAAGCTCGGATGATGATGTTTAGATTTCTACAGCACTGGAATTTCAGTACCTGCTGCAGAACAGCTAGCCTTTGCCTCCTAATCTGAAATACCAAAACTCACTCTTCTGAAGCTCTTGCCAGTTTTCACGCCCCCTTCCCACCCCCACAGCCTCACCACTACCGTCAGCATTTGCTATGCCATTTTGCTTCATTGCTCACTTGCTAAATATAAGTATGAGATTTTTCTTTCTTCTGAGAGCTCTGCTGTGCCATAAGCACTGAATTTTGACAGCTTCTCCACCCCAAACCACTGAAAGCTATGGATTGCCTACAGAGGATCATAAGTCCATCTTGGGTGAAACCTTGTCTCCTGCACCCAAGAAAGCTCTTCAGTCTGCCTATTCATGGTGTCGTCTGGCAGTGGTGGTCCCCCAAATACTAACAGATCCAATCCTCTTCAGCTGCTGAGGAAAGTTTATAATCCAGGTTTGCTTATTCTCATTCATTATTAACCAGTTTGCTTTAGATGCAGACCTAAAGTCAACTTAGTGTCTCAGTTTTGCTGGAGAAACCAGGGTTTCAGTTTCATCTCCTACCCAACACTAGAGCAGTCAGTGGTGTTGTTGCTCTTTCTGTCCATGTCCTCTCTGGGAAGCAAGAGATCTGGACCTGAGCCCCTTCTGTTCCAGCACTGACAGCTCTCAGCTTTGAGGTATTGCCCCAATTACTAGGTTAGAGACATGCCTGTGCACCCCAAGGGAAGATGAGCTACCAGCCTGAGCAAATGTCCCCTGAGTAAACAGAGGGACTATGACATGGAGGTGGAGTTGCTGTGAGGGTGGTAAGCTGGAGTACTGTTGCCTTTCAAGGTCAGTTTATATTTCATGGACACGTATGAATAAAGACTGCATTGAGAGCAGGGACTTCAGCAGATCTCTGGTTCAGCCTTCTGCTCCAAGCAGAGTGACCAGATCAGATTACTATGGGATTTCTTGTCTTGAAAACCACAGGACATATCCTGCACTGCCTCCCTTGCCAATCTGAATCAGTGCACAGCTGTTTTCAGGGTGCAAGAGTCTCTCTTTGAATCCTGTCTGTGCCTCGCAATTCTCCCTATGCCCAGTGTCTTCCCACTGTGCATTACTTTGATGAGAATGCCTCCATTTACTGGGTGACCTCAAAGGTACGGAGGGTCTCCTGTTAGATGCCCCTGGAGCTGTCTTGTCTTCAGGTTGGACATGCCTTGGTCCTTCCACCTCTCCTCAGAGGGCAAGTGCTCTAATCCTGACCAAACTAGTGGTCCTTTGCTGAACTCCTTTGTTGGGGGACCCAAAATTTGCGCACAGTATTCCAAACGCAGTATAAAAAATGCTTATCTGAAAGGGGTCATCCCCTCTCTTGATCTGCTGACTGTGCTTCTGATACCAGCAGCACAAGATTGCTGTATAACCTTCTGTGCTGCCAGGGCATGCTGCTGGCTCACATTCAGCTGCTTGTCCTTCATGGCCTCTCAGGCCTTTTCAGAAGATGAACTCCACAGGCAGTGACTTGCTGAAGAACTCTGGAGCACTCTTCAAAAGCTCTTATGTCTTCATTGCCCACAGAGAGCATTGACTTACTTTTCCTCTGGAGGAAGCTTTATAAATCTGGCCGTGTTTACCCTAGCAGTCTTTGTTCATGAACAGTACTGGGTCATCTGGAGATGTTAATTCAGTGAAATATGTCTTGCCTGGATAGCTGTTAACTATGCAGCTCCTGGTTAGCGTTTTCAGAAGCACCTGAAGATTTCATGGGAAAGAAAATGATTATTCCAAATTACATTGATTTGTAGTAGAAACAGAATTTATGCAGGTATTCCAGTATAAATAGGTGCAAGGGATTACATCAGAACATGCATGCACATAAAGATTTGCTTGGCTGGCAGTGCTCCTGATAGCAGCAGCTGCTGGTGTGGTGTCAGACTGCTTATGCACAGAAATGGGTGTAACCATGCACCTTCCTGCTTTCAGCCCTGTCCATGGCTTGTACCCAACAATAAATGATTGGGGCAGCACCACTCCTCTTGTGTCTGACTGCAGCTCATGCTCTTCTGTTCTCCATTGCCTTTCAATGTAATCTCCTTTATTTTTCTTATTTCTCTACCCCTTTTTTAGCTGTTTCTAGATAAGCCTTTTAAATGTGCCATACTCTTGTACTGTAAAGAGATCATCTTCTCAATCTCTACTTGCAGTTCTGAAATGCTGAGACTGGAGGTTATTGCCAAATTGTCAGGACAGATCACCAGTGAGGGCTTATCCAAAGGTCACTGTTGGAAACTCAGGGTATTTCTGGAGAGTGGATCCAGTGTAGTCTGAAAAATAGTTGTTTTCTAGCAAATGCAGAGGCCTGGTCTTGTAGCTGTGAGAATGACCTTATTGGCCTCAGTGGGACTGTTGTGTGATAGGGATTGCAGCATCAGATTCTCCAGTATGTTTAATAAATGATGCATGTCCATGGGGAAATTGATTGTTTAGCCTTTCATGAATGCATGCATTTTGAAAAGGCAAAATTTTGCGTACAGTTTCCAAAGTAAAAGAGCAAACTTCCTGTCTACTTCTAAAAATGTAAGATTGTCTTAATGTCAAGATGACAATCTGAAACAACTGATATAATAGGATCTAATTTACAGTGCAGAATCATTATCTTCCATCATCACAGTTAGCTACAAATAATGAAGTAAAGCTGTATGGCACTTAAACAGAGGGAAATGTTCACATTAACGCAAAAAGCAAATTGGTGAGACCACATTCACAGTTAGTGGTCTGTCTGTTTTCCCTCTGCCTCCTCCCCCACCTTTCATTTCAAGCATGAAGCAGGATGGGCTACAGCACTAAGGAAAATACAGGTTTCTCTTCTTTCTCTGCTCAGCTTCAGAGGACAGGAGGCAGATCTGCATTGTTTCTCTACTAACCAAGTATCACAGACCCAGGACAGGAGGTCACTGCATTCTGTAGCCTGCTAAAGATGTGCAAAGGCTACATTTGCAAGGGGGACTGACTTACTGGCCTTGATTTAAGACATCTGTAAACAACAGTGCTGGAAAGCTGAGTCTTCCTACTGCCTGTTTCTGTAAACAAGGTAAAAAGCTGTAAAATCTGCATTAGGGTTACAGTGTAAGTGGTGCTCAGCTAACTGCAGAGTGGTTTGGCCTCCAAGCTAGGAGAAGTTACCCAGCTGTCATGGTTTAACCCCAGCTGTCTGTCAAGTACCACACAACAGCTTGCTCACTTCTCCCACCCCAGTGAAGAGGAGAATCAGAAACTAAAGGTAATCCTTATGCGTTGAGATAAATTTAATAATAGAAACAAACAAAAGAAAATGTGATGAAAAGAGAGGAATAAAACCCCAGAGGAACAAGGGATGCACAACACAATTTCTCACCATCCACTGACCAATGCCTAACCTGTTCCTGGGCAGATACCTGTGTCTCCCAGTCAATTTTCCCCAGTTTATATAGTGAGAAGGATATTCCATGGTATGGAATATCCCTTTGGCCAGTTCACCTGTTCTGGCTGTGCTCCATCCTGTTGTTGTGGCAGAGCCTGGGCAACAGAAAATACCTTAATTCAGAGGAAGCAGTACCTAGCAACAACTAAAACATCAGTGTGTTTTCAACATTATTCTCATACTAAATCCATAACATAGCACTGTACCAGATACATAGAAGGAAATTTCTTCTATTTCAGCTAAAACAAAAACATCAACTTGTCAGCATTGTCCTTCATATAGATGTAAAGCCAGCACCTGAGCCAAGGGCTCAAAAATAACAAAGCACACTACAGCTGTGTGCTCTGTGGGATGCACCTGGAGTGTGTCTGTGCCCCCAAATGGGTGTGGGCTACCTGTCTGCCACCTTCAGAATCTGGCCTGGGTGTTGCATTTCCCTTCTGCCTGAGGCTGCTTCTGCCTGTGAGAGTAGTCATTTGCACTGGTAGAAACAAGTTCTGGACAGCTGAAGGTCAGAACAAGGACATCTACTGAAAAGAAAGCTTCAGTTTAAAAAGGAAGAACCAAATCCTTTCACATTCATCCTAAAAAACTAGAGCACAAACTGAAAACCTCTGGGGCTGAGCACCCAAACATCTGCATATAAAATACATCCAGAATATGTTGCCTAGTCCAAAGAATCTACAAAACTCTCTTCAGGTGCCTCACCGCACATGTCTTATACCCAAGTCATTTGCTGCAAATCCTAATCTGTCACAGGAACAAAGCCAGGAGAGGGATCAAGAAAGTGCCAGAGTCCCACTCCTCACAAGTACAGACTGTTAGTGGTGTGTGGGAACTCTGCACCTCGAGTATGAGCAAGCAGGATGTGCCTCACGCTGACTTGAAGTCATGAACACCGTCAGTATATACTGTTCTCCTGATGGACCTTGGCTTTGGCAGCATCTAGTGCTTTTGAAGGGCAGCAATCTCTGCCCTGTTTGAGAAGGCTAACACACCTCAAGGGAATAAACATACCTTTGTGGTCCCCAGAGGTGAGCAGTGGGGCCCAGTCGCACTCCCAGAACAGAGACCTGCAAAGAGGTCAAGTCAGGTCTCCCTTCTTCTCTAGGATGTCACAAATTAAAGACAGGCTTAAGGTTTTTTTTGTGAAGGAAGACAAATTGCCTCAGACATGAATTTTTCAAATGTTATTTGGAAGTTTAAGTCCTTTTGCTTATTGAATTTCTCCCAAAGCATGCAGAGATGCTAGGGTTTATTAACATAGCTTATGAAAAATGTTGCACTAATTACTTAGTGCATGATATGTTAGGAGATATGGGATTAATAAATGTAGTTTGTTATTAAAAAATAAAAAAATTGTTGAGGAGGTAAGATATGCACTGCAATATGCTTTCTTATCAAGACTTTGGTCTTTCAATCTTTAAAGCATATCAGCATTTCCAGATGAATAAACTATTTGTGAAGTATTTGTTGTGCCCTGCTTGAGATGGATGACAGAAAATCTGACTGTCAGATATTCAACTTTCCCAAAGTTTAAGCAAAAATCCAAACAAGATATTGAAGCACACATACAACTCGTTAGGTTAGTCTTATATAGTTTTCCTTAGCTTGCTGTCCTGAGGTGTAAAGACATCTCCTAAATGAGTTGGGTTAGACTGTACTCTCCTTATTGTAAACAAAAACATTAGGAGTTCCAAAAATCCTCTTTCCTGATCATCTTTGCTCAGAGTCCTTGGTAGCTCCTGAGTATGGTGTGCTGATGGGTTTGGGTGGGTTTTGTGCTTTAGTTTGGAGTTTTTTTTGTTGTGTGGTGGATTTGGTGTTGTCAATCTTCAAGTAAAAATTTGGAGGTTTACAACGGACTCACAATCGAAGTAATGAAATTGTTTTAACAAGGCTCTTGCTTCGAGCTAGTTGTGTTGTGAAGGGTTAATGTTTTCTAAACAGATTCCTGAATCTATTTTGAAGATGGATGTGTTAGATTCTCTCATTATGTACACCTGTGCTATGTGCTTCTCTGATAGATGGGGCTTATATATTTGGACAGTTTTCTGCCATTAATTTCTAATTAGATACTTGTCAACAGTGTGAATTGGTATTGCTTTTGTTCAGCAGCCCTGTGATTGCTCTGTCCACCCTAATTAATGAACAGCTTCCTCATAAGTAGATTAATAGAGGTAGTCCCATTACCTAAAGTTATTTTGGTCACTGTGTTATAGTACACCTCATTAGAGAATTGTAAAATGAAGTAGCATTTCAACTAGGTATTACCAAGTACCTGATTAATTTTGTTCTGTCAGCTATGCTTTTAACTGGTTTTTTTTTTTTTTTGGATCTTTTTGAGAAGGCTCTGACTTCTTCCCACTGTTCTTGTGTGCTTTGTATAAAATGTCATTGTGCTTAAGAGCAGCAAGCCTCTTGCTGTATTGCTAGAGAAAACCATAATGGAAAGTCCTCCATGTTCTTCTAAATGCAAAGACAGAGGTTTATCTATTAAAAAAAAAAGTCAGTCACAGCTACTGTGAGGTGTCCAGTGTCTGTTAGAACTTGTTACACTTGCTCAGCTCAAATGCTGAAAAGAGCAAGACCATAATATAAACTGGAAGACTGTAAGCAGCATTCACACAAAGTCAGAAATCATGGTAGACGACTTGCCACATTCTGCATGGCTTGAAGGACACTTTGGGGTGAACTTACTGTGTCTTTCTCCTATGTAAAGGGGGACCCACAAGATAGATAAACACTTTTTTACAAGGGCATATAGTAACAGGACAAGGAACAACAGCTGTAAACTGGAAGAGCGTAGGTTTAGATTAGATATTAAGAAGATATTCTTTCTATGAGGGTGGCAAAGTACTGGAACAGGTTGCCCAAAAATGTAGTTGGTGCCTCATCCCTCATGCCTTTTCAATATTAAGGTAGCCAAGGCAGTGTACAAGGCCTGGCTGTGTGGGGCTTTTGTGTGGGGTTTTGAGCAACCTGGTCTAGGGGAAGGTGTCCCTGACCATGGCAAGGGATTGAGAACTAGGTGGTTTTTAAGGTGTCTTCCAACCCAAACCATTCTTTGTTACTGGAGAGAGTCCAGACATTCAAAGTCCACCTGGGTGTGTTCCTATGTCAGCAGCTCTAGGTGACTCTGCCTTGGCAGGGGGGGTTGGACTAGATGATCTCCAGAGGTCCTTTCCAACCCTGATTATTCTGTGTGATAAGGTAAGCATCCACATCCATAAAGTGTCTGTTCTTGTTCAGAATCAGTGTGTGCTCAAACTCCCTGAAGTATTGGCAGTTTGGGTCAAATTACACAGGGCAGGGTGAAGCTAATGAAAATGTTACTATTTTTAGTTCTTTGTGTTGTAGCTACTAGCCAAAAGTTTAGAGAGTACAACCACAGGTGGAGGACAGAAAGGAAAAAGAGAAGTTCTCCACTACTTCCCTGTGGAGAAGCGTTCACTACTGAAAAATTCAGTCTAGGGATTGAGCCAGATGGCTCTGGACATGTGTTTGGTTTCCCATCCCACCCACTTTTCTGTCTCCCTCTCAGGGAGGCATCAAACCACTCTGATGTGGGAGTAGTGGATATCTTTAAAAATGGGGCAGAGTGAAAGGTGGGCACTGACCCCCTCAAAATTTTGTTTCTGTTTTTTCTTTTTGTTCCCTAAAGATGCTCATAACCATAATTTAGAGCAACATTGAATTTAGAAAGAGAAGTAGACCAATGCTCCTTCTGGAAATGTTGGGGTTAATACCTGAGCCACATTAGTTCCTTGAAACATGAACACAGAGAGTATGATGGTGATCTTGGACTCTGTTGTTCTATGTCTTTGGAAAGATGTAAAAAACCTCAAATGTGAAGAGAAGCAAACAAGTTTGTGGTGGTATAGAAGATTTTTTTTCTCAAAAATGAATCTTATAGGTTGTTTTATAGTTTAAAGAAGTGCATGTATTTCAAACCTCAATGGCATCATTGAATGGAATATAGTTATTTGAAAGGCCCTGCAGAATTCTGCTCTGAAGTGAACACACAGAAACTTTACATGACATTTTAAGCACAGCCAGACAAAGGTCACAACAAGAATTAGCGTCACTATATGCTCAGGTGATGCCTCTTCAATATTAAGGAAAAGAAGACTATAAAACATTATATGGCATGCAAGATTTCACTTTCAAAATTTCAAAATTTTATTTTGCCATAACAATTAAGCAGTTATCAGAGTAGCCATGTAGTAAGGGAACATGTAGGCTGACAATGCTGCTCATACAAACTAGAAGTTTAAACTAGAGTATAGAACTATTGTAACAGTGCTCCAAGAAAAGTGGTTTGTTTGAGTATTTTTCAAATGAAATATCATGGCATAAAATTCAAAGATAGAGGTGTTTATTACAATGCTGATGGTGTACAGAACAGCACAAACAGCTTGATCTGATATAGAACTTGACCTAAGGCACGAAAATCTAATTGGATGGGAAGCTGCTGCACTGAAATATTTGAACCAGAGTGTCTTAGATATTTTTTTTTCTTCTTCCCTCAAGGTTTACATGAATTGCATGACTGGATAAATACAGCATGAATATAAATCCAAGGGAAGTGTTGGACAAATTTTAAACACAAAACAGTCTTTCTAGTAGTATGCAATCCAGCTGTTATTCTAGTATTCTAGGAAGACTGTTTTCTGTTTGTTTATTTGTATCAACATATACAACTAACCTCCTCCTGGAGATTGAGCACGAGAAGACTAAAATATCAGTTAATTGATTTAATTTCTTTGGTTAGTAGCATTGCTAATCATAAAACTTTTTATCAGTTGAGAAATATGAATCTACCTGGGGTAATCAGACTTAAGAGTGCCCCTTGATTTCCATGTGTATTTCCAGTTTGGAAAGTACAATTCAAATGCAGTCATACTTCCATGGGAACTGAAAATAAAACAATTCAACATTTGCCATGCATAGATCCAAGACACAGGGGGGCAAGGGCGGGTAGAGCATGTCTGAAGATGGAGACGGATCATTGCTGATGGGTAGAATGGGAAGTGTAGGAGAGATGGCAGCTACATTAGGAGTCAGCCCTTCAGGTGCCAAACAATCTGACCCCTCTCACAACAGGAATGAGCACCTTGGTGTCTTATTTTACTCTCTTTTTTTTCTGTCTAAGTGTAGTGCTTAAAACTGGAGACTCAGTGATGGCTGTCATCTGTGTGAAGTAGAACAGACCATTTGCCTGTCATAAATGCAGCACATCTATCCAACTTCATCTGCATTGGATGGTGGTTTTGGTGAAAAGGACTCCTACTTAGTTTTTGTGTGCTTGAAACTCCAGTCCTTGGAGGCTGTGGTCCTTGTTTTGCACTTAGGTGTTCAATTTAGCAATAGAAAAATCAATCACTTTATTCTTTATTGTCTTCCGTCTTCTTGCGCCACTTGTCCAATTTATCATAGTAATGCTGGCTTTGTCCTCCAGAGTATTTTACTACTTCTTTATCTTGGTGTCATCTACGTACCTCCTTTTTTCCATAGATTTTGTATGAATGCTATATCTGTTCTTTCCTCAAAGTCATCAGGGGAGATGCAGGAGAGAGACCAACTCAGGCTGCATAGGTGCTTTGCACTGGAGGAACTTCTGCAAGCCTGGCAATAATCTTTGCTAATGTGTTTTGTTGCAAATGGTCGTGTATTTCATCCAAGCTTATGTGTAGAGCCTCCCAAACATGAAGTTTTTACTTTGTTCAAACAATACCATTTCTACTGCTTCCTCTCTGCCTTGCTTCTCATATAATAATAATGGAGACTCTCAAGCCAGAGTGTTCTATTCATGAAGTCCCTTGCACTTGCCCTTTCAACTGTGGTATGTCTAGCTATCTTTTAAAGTTATCTAACTATTTAAAGCAAAGAGTTAGATGCAGCAATCCAAACAAGGTATAACCTGATCTGTAACAAAAGTTTAATATCTCACCAGCAATTTACACCAGCTCATGACTGTTCTTTGAGTTAAGAGTAGGAGCCAATCACTCCAAATAATGATAGGGAAATACACATTTTAGCAAAATTTTCTCTTGGTTAAATAATATCTCCTAGTCTTTCATTATTCTCTAAAGGTCTAAAATGGCAAGTGGCTTTTAATATTATCCTAAAAAGTTACAGCAGTAGAACAAGGTTAATTGCTTTACAATTGCTGCTTTCTTTGCTTGGTCTCTGCTCAAGGTCCAATGCCATTAGCCTTACAATTTCAAAAAGCTTACTTGATAATTATTACAATTATTACAAGGTTGTATTATCTGCTCCCTGCATGTATTTAAAATTATATCTAAAATTTTTAAGCAAGTGATGTACTATTTTTATGGCTGTGTAAGAGTCTTTTCTTTTTTCATTTCTTTTGTCCCTTATCACACTGCGCCTGAGTGGAACAGCAATCACTTCTCATGCACTGTTTATACAGAAACAGCAATGTCTGTCATGGTTTTAGCATAACTTCATGGCAATAAAACATCACTAATCAACAAACTGCAAGCTATGTAGCCAAGGTTTCTAGAAATAATCAAATTTTTCTTGTTTCAAATCTGTTGCTCAGTTGACCTTGAATAGGCCTCTGATCTCAGAGAACAGTAAAAGTCTGTCTTCAGTACAGATCTCTCTGGTGTTATTTGAAGTTGAACACAAAGGTGCCAATTGTTGCCCAAAATCTTTTCTATGTTGGAATGATCATGCTAAATATAAGATGCTATTTGAGGTATGACAACATATTTTTGGCATGTCTGTAAGCCACAGCTTTTGGCTCTAACAAACAGTAAGGGGGCCAAAACTCTACCGTTTGCAAAACTTTACACTTGGTAAAATAGCAGTCTAAAATGTTTTGAAATCACTAAGCAGGAAAATTGAACTATAAAAATATAGTGTCATTATGAAAATTTAATCTTGGAAGTGGAGTTTAATAGTTAATCTGGGAGAAACAGTGAGGGAGAGAAGGACATTTAAGGAGGGGATGAAGAATTAAAGCTTTGGACTTTATGAAACCTTACATTTTCAGCTGATTTTCAGAATCATCCTCTATTCCTCTGTGAGTGGACCTTCTACTGGATTATCAAAAAACCCAGCACAAGCTTCTCCATGGCTGCAATAAAGACCATTAAATTGAGTATTTTATTTGTTGAGCAAGTTAGACTGTGTATAACTAAGTTTACATGGGGTTTTTCTCAAGGGGAAGAAGAGAAATCTGGTTTCATTAGGAACTTAGTAAAATTTGGGTTCTGTTGTATCTCTCTAGGGAGAAATAACCATTGTCTTGTCTATTGCTGATCTCTTCCTTACTTCTGAAAAGATGGAGAAAGAGTTGCTTAAGGAGAAAGTGTCTATAATTCTGGCAGCTGGGAACAAGTTTGGATGATGGAGTATTTGACATTTGGTATTCAAGAATTTGAATAGCCTGTTAGTTGTGCTGAGATAGTGCATAGTGATTGTGCATTTCATGCAACATACAGATAGCCAACCATGATGCTATAATCAGCATGGCACTGCAGTTTGTCAATACTGCACACAGTCACAAGATACTTTACTCAGGATGGAATAAAGAGATCCCTTTTCGGCCAACATTTCTGTAAAAGAAAATTAAAACAGATGGATAAGAATCCTTCACTATGCATAAAACAGAGTGCAGTGAACACTTCTGTAACTTTTAGCATTTTCTTCTAAGTACAAATTAAGAGGCGTTGAAGAAATACCTGAAAGGGACAAGATGCAGAGTCAGGTTTAGAAGTTACTTAACCTCAGGAGGACTTCATGAGGCTGTTTACTGACATAAGGATAGCTTCAACCGAATCTAAACTAGCAGGACCATAATACTGTACCACACTAATAATGAATGTTTACAGTCTTGCGTCACCCTGGTTTTGAGGATTTTCTATGCCTTCTGATTTGTCTTGGAGTCAGAATTTTTACTTTCCCACACTTTTTACTATAAGCAATAGCTTTGTTTTCCTAACTGTCCTTCATTGGTTACCTATTTTTTAGGTGGAAGGAGAAAGTTGACTGACAGTTGTCTTGACCAATGTGGTTTGGGAGGTGGGATTTCATCCTCCAATCCACAGGCACCTTTGGAAATGTATAAAATTGAGTTTTGTAAATAAACTTGGGCTTTTTTCCTGCTTTGCTCATCACTGTGTCCTCGTGAAGTTCTTTCATGTTGTGTTGTGGCAGTCTTGTAATCTCTAGTCAGCTCTTGTTTGGCAGCTGCTTCTCAAGGATGTTGATGGCTAAGTTAAGAGCTTAAAAAACCCAAATTCAGTAAGAAAGATCAGACAGCAAAAGTGGCTTTGATTCCACTATTAGAGAGATTTTAAAAAGAACAGAATACCTGCCTGTATGTCACGGAAATAAGTACTTCCATACATTGTGGTGGAGATAATGATGGGAATAGTGTTGTCCAGATATGAAGTGCTGAACAGCAGAACCCACCACGGGCATTATACAGAAACACTTCACTCTGGGATCTTGCAGGAATTTGTCTTGCTGGTGATGCTTTCACCTATCATTTTGACACATAAATGTTTTTCAGCAGTACAAAATAAGCTGTTTCAAGGTAGGGCCTGAGCAAGCATTGCCACCACAATTCTGGGTGTTGGATATGTTGAGGTGTACAGTGTATCTCATTATGTTATGGTCACTGAAAGTTTCTTTCTCTCTAGCTTTATTAATGGGTGATAGACTTGAAAAGAAAATAAAACTTGTTATGGCTGCAGTTGCCATTCTCTTTTTCCTTTGAAATTAATAAATCATGTGGAGCTGTGAGGTAGCAGGCTTCCTCTTGGAGCACATCATGTCCCCCTGTTTGTAAATTACTTTCTCCTACAATGTCAAAGAGCACTATAAAATTGAGTTATTATGTTATGACTGAAGTAAAACACTCCAAGGCTGAAGTGGGAGCTCTAGTTCTGTGCAGAAATTTCTGATGTGCACTATTGCATGCCCATGAGGACACAACCAGTTGAATGTGGAGTATTACTGTTGGGGCTCAGCAGGACTTGTTTTAGCATCAGCTGCATAATATTCTCTGTTCAGCTTCCTTTTTCCGGTTGCCAGCAATGACTCCTTGTTTTTGTCTTTTGAAGTGATATTTTTCTGTAATTCAGCCTTCTCTGTGGAGCCAGATGTTTGTTTTCAGATGTTTGAAAAAACAAAATTTCTACCCCTGAACAGAGACTATTCCTTTGCTGTAAAAATAAATTCCGCTCATCTATTTTTATTTGAAAATGGAAGTCTGGCAGGGAAATAATTTTGGAGCTATGCATGACCTCATTTTGAAAGGCATTGACTTTGATTTCTCAGTTCTGAAATACACATCAAAAAAATTAAAAAAACCCTCCATACAGAGGGCTTGTTGGGGGTTGCTGATTGAAGAGAAATATTCATGTTGGAAGATGTTTGCTGCTTGTGATCTTACAACTGCATTAAAATGGCAAACCTTTCTGTGGAAAGCTATTGATGTTGAACTCAGCAGAGAAAACTGAGAAATAGAGAAGGTTTCTAGAGAGAAGACTTTCTGAACTGCCTACTATGCACATAGTAGGTTGATAAGATGCTACCTTTTTAAATGTCTGCATAAGACCAAGAAAGCAGTGCTCTTATAGGAGCAAGATCAAGGATGCTCTAAGGCATTAAAGTGTTGAGGAAAGTGACTGGCACTTTCAAGAAGTCCTCAAGAAGACAAGAAAAAAATTTTTGTTGAGGTTTAAGTTTTAGAGATGAAAAGACTTGGTCTTGGAGACCTTGGTTCTATTTAAAAATTAGTCATATTACAAATTAAAAGGGTGTCTCAATGGAAATATTTGTTGCAGGCAAATGCAACCCAGTGCTTTTTTGAACTCTGATTTCCTAAGTATATGATACAGTTTTTGGTCTGAACCTCTGAGCTGTTGGAGTGGATTTGATGCCCATCATATATCCCAAATATTTTGTTTCTGTGACTATCTTTTGTAGTGTGACTTGGAGCATCAGTCCCAAGTAAAAGCTGGGACTACATCATGGACTTCAAAGCTCCAAAGCTGCTTTTGTAGCAATTGAAGGAGGATCTGAGTTGCAGTTGGCTTGGTTTAGGCCTTCATAGATACCTTGAGACTCCAAAACTGGGAAGGTTGGGATTTTTAAATTTTTTTGTTAGTCTCCTTGTGCAAAATCCTTTCTTAGAGGCAGTGTGTCAGCTGTTGCAGATATTACTAGTGCTGCAGATATTTCTGTGCTTACTTCTAACATAATTTCACAGCTTGAGAACATCTAACCTATGGCAAACTGTATTAGTCTAATAGCTATACTTAGCTTACTCATTAATAATGAGTATATGATGAAAATAGTGATTCTAAGTGATTTTTTTTTTTTTAGGAATTAAAAACAAACAAGTATCTAAAAGCAAACAAAGGATTTTTTTTTTTTTTGCATCAGAAGTCATTCTGTTTCACAATGACATTCCTCAGTCTTCAGAAACTACCTTTTATACTCAGCCAAAAATAGATTTTCTTTCCTAATCCATTCTGAGTCTAGTTAAGCTACCTCTCAGGCTCAGCAGGATTCCAGAGTCTCTATGTTGTTCCTAAACCATGAGGAAAGTTACAGAATAAGCCTAATTCATAGTTACATAGAAATTTCAAAGGTGTCATAAGCTGTGAAGGGAGGGAGGGCAAGCTAATAATAACAAAATGAGGGCTGGAGGAAAGGAACACAGTAACTAATGGTGGACTTTTCTTTCTACCCTTGTCTATTTTGTCCCTTCCTTTTGCTTCTTTCCTGCTTCAGTGTGCAACAGCATTGACCTGCTGTAACGATCACAAAGCTAAAGGCAGAGCTGAATTTCTTCTTTCAGCTGGCATGGGCTGAACACAGCAGCTGCTCAGGCTGTAGTACATCTAACAAGGGTTGGAGATAAGTGTGGGGAGAGAATCACCTTCGTTCAGTTGCACAGTGCTCACTTCAATAATCCATCAACCCAAATTATCCCAGAGTGTTAATGACTGGGCTGTAGGAATTACAGAATGAAAAAAACATTAAAATCTCTTATATTACCAATCTAAGTGGGGTGGGAGTGTGCATCATCCATCAGCTCTATCGATCTAAGCTGGTCTCAAGCCAACTGTCTTATTTGAGACATTGACCATTTCAGTCTCACAGAGGAGGACTATTACCATTGGAAGCCAGCTAATACTAGTGATGATGCATCCATAGAGGGAGACTAATAATAACCTGAATGCCTTTGAATCAATAGAGGAATCATCAGTGAGTAAGTGCTGTGTTTTTCAGGCTTTGATGTGGCTTTGAAGATATGCTGTATAGGAACCACTAGTGAAAAAGGGGCTGGTAAAAGATCTTTCCCACAGTAGAAGCAGGGTGCTTTGTTATAGCATCAGCATCAGAAGTGGTTTTGATATCTAGGATATCATAAACAGAAATCATTATTTGTAGAAAAGTGTCATGGCAACGTGTATGGAAGATTTGTTTTGTTTCCTCCTTGAAGGATGCCATTGCCTCTTACCTTTTTCACTTTTCCACTAACAGGCAAGTTCATTAGCACGAAACAGCCTCTGTTTTATGAAAGCATTTCTTACTGGGATTTCTGTGCACTTACTTGATGGCAATAACATTTGAGATAATAAGCCAGACTCCCTCCTGATGAAAGGAAATGTGGTTACACTGAAAGTAAACATAGTTATACATTCAAGAGATGAATAAGATAAAAGTCCCAGCTTTGCAAGTGACACAAATAACCTCATAATACACTTTAATTCTCTGCTAATAAAATCAATGAGTGGAGCATAACAGTAATAATGTATAATGGAAATAAAGCTTTTTATTGCTGTTTTAGATGTTTTGATTTATGGTAAACAGTGGGACAATGGGGTTTGTTTGCTTTGAGATTTTACGGTGGGTGGGTTTGGTTTTTTTCCATTTTTTGGTGTGGGTTTTTTTGGGGTTTTTTTGTTGTTGTTGTTTTGGGTTTTTTGGGTTTTTTTTGTGTGTGTTTGTTTGTTTGTTTTTGTTTTGGTTTGTTTTCAAATCAGATGTAGGGGAAATAATATAAATGCCTTAGGGAGTGTACCATACGAAATGAAGATAATGAGAACCACCTCCCCTAGTGGCTGAGGAATGATCATCTATCACACATGCAGAAGATCCTTGCAGGTAGGCATTAAAGGACAAAGTCAGTGAAGCTGCACCATCTTTCCTGCATGGAATACTGTCCCCTGAGCTGCTGCCTCTCTGACAGCTACTTACCCTTTTAAAAGGATAGGCTATACTTTGCCTGTGATATAATCCTCAATACTGCTTTTCAGCATTAGATTAACTCTGAAATGTTAATTTGGAGAAATACTTCATGATTAAAAAAATAAGAAATAAAAGGGTAGTCATCTCACCAACACTTAAACTGCAGGCAGGAAACCTCTGCCTGCTAACCTGTCTTGTCTTCCCCACCCCATGCCAGTGTCACTCCCTCTCATTTTTGTTGGCTGAGCTGTAGAGGTGAGCAATCCGTCCAGATCAAGCAAAATTATCTGTCTTAGCTCAAACTGTAAAGATTGGTCTTTGTGTGTTCTGCTGGAAGAAGATTTGAGGAAGGCAGAAATCCCCAGCACTGGCTGCTAGTGAACAGCTAGCAGGGTGGGCTGGCAGGAAGGAGGTGCCACCTTCCACTGACACAATGCACTGGTGGGGATGCACAATTCTCTCCTTCCCATGTATTGGCTAGAAACAACTTTGGCTGTTTTCTTTTCTTCCTTCAAAATGAGGAAACCGCAATGACAATACTGGTTCAAATTTGTCTCCTCTCTGTGAATATCATCAGGAAATAAATTAGGTCCTGAATTCTCATGCATGAGCATACAGATGTTGTGTGAGCCATGGCAGAATTTTAACCTCCAGTACTTTTGTTCTACCAAACCCTCAATTTCAGTTCTGATTCTGCAAGTATCTTGATCTCTGCTATTTCTTTGTTGTGATCACAAATAATCTCCGAGGGTGGTAAACAATCCCCTATGCAAAGTCTTATTTTCAGCTTCAATAAATTATCTATTTGATAAGGAATCTTTTAATGAAATTCCTAATATATTTCTGTAGATTAGCACAAGGCATGTTTGGCTTGTTTTCTGTCATATTTTTTCCCCCTAAGAAAAATAGAAATGGCTGGGGACTGTGTTTTGTTGTTCTTTGATTTTCTTAAGGGCAAGAGAAGTGTACCATTGATTGGGTTTTTCTTCCTTTTGACTTAATACTGATTAATACTAGGGAGCATTATACAGGCCTCATGACACCACAGATAAGCTTTCTATTTTCAAGGTCTGTGCATCTTGAGCTCAATGTTCAAAATTGTGTTTTACATATGAGCCTGTAATATATTGTATCACGATTTCAGGCCTAATTTCTACGCTGAACAGGCCTTCAACCTCAGCTAACCATGAGGCTTTTGTGATAATTCATCCATTAATAAATACACAGAATCCCTGGGAACATATAGGAATTTAGTATATATAAAACAATCCACCCATAAGCTTTTTGGCTGTGTTAAGTTGGCTTGTGGGGTATCCTGAATTCTTTTGTAGGACAAACTGTTCTGATATTTCAGTGTAACAGAAATGTTTGCTCATGAATTTTGTCCTTGTACAACTTAATGTTTGTGTTTGGTAGTGGTTTTGCCAGGGTTTCCCCTTCATTCCTGTCTTTTCTAACATCTTGAAGGAGAGTAGATCCAGCACACCAAGAGCAAGGTCAAAGGAGAGGTTCCAGCAATGGTTCCATTACATGGAATACTAAATGGTGTTAGGGGATTCTTCATGCCAAAGTCAATTAGAGTGAACTGGGATCAAGTTCAAATATAGGTCCTACACTTGTCCTCTGTGGGGCAAGCATTAGGATTTATTGTGCTATGGAAGATTCTCTAATTGATAAGGAATTGTACTGATACATTTAGCATAGTACCTTCTAACAATAAAAGTAATAAAGCATCCTAACAGCACTGTGATATGGTACCATTTTTTCTGTAAACTCATATCAAAACAAACAAGACAGCTCAGCTGAAATTCAAGTTAGGAACAATGCATTCATAATCTTGAGAAAATCGGGAAAGGAGAAAATAGATCCAGCACATTAAAGTTGGTGTTTTTTTTGTTTGTTTGTTTTTTTTTTTTTTTTTTTCTGAGTGGCTGATGCTATTCACTGCTGTACAAAGAAATTGGGGAAACCAGTCAATATCTCATTCTTTGCAGACCTGTCTTGAGTACTTGGGGAGATGGTGGTAGAGAATTCATGGAAGGAAAATAAAAGCCTATGCCAAATGAGGGCTGTACACTTTTGCAGCCTTCACCTATGTGCAAAAAGAAGGGTGTGAGAGTGTATAAATGTTTCATCTGCCAACTGGTTTTTAAAAAGGTGTGGTTACCACAGCAACTGCCACAGAGTTGTGATTTACAATATGACACATCTTGCGTGCTCCACAGCACAGAGTCCCTTTCCCTCTGGCTGGAGTCTCTGGGGTTATCTGGCACCTGTTCAGTGTTGCCTCCACTGCAGCTCCCACCCCTCCCCTTAAGGTAACTCGGTGTCTCAGCTCATGGAGTGGAGGCAGGTGGTACAGACCAGTGTCTGTTTTCATTTCTTACCGCATTCTGGCTTGGTTGAAGTGTTGGTGGCCTTGAGTTCCATGATCCCATGGTCACCCATGCAGTGAATGTAGCATAGAGCAGCAGCCCTGGGAGGTTTGAGTTTCAGTGTAAGAAAGGGCAACAAGTGCAAAAATCAAACAAAAGCTTAATTAAAGTTGCTTGCCATTGACCTAAAAATATTGTGTCTTCTCTTTGTCTCTTACCTTTGGCTTTTCTTATTTGCAAGGTTACTTTTGTGCCTGTGCCGATAAATTATGTAACTGTGAAAATTCTCTGGTGATGGTAGTGCAAATGTGTGCTCTGCATGTATCCATTGGGTTGTTGTAGAGTTGCAGTTTTGTCAGTGCATTATGTAAGGGGGTAATTCTGTTGGGAAATAAAGTCATCAAACCCAGGGAAAGGCTGCTTCTGTAATAAATAGATGCTGTAACAAATAGCTGCTATCCATACTTCTACAGACAGATAAAAATCATGCATGAAAGAGGTCCCGAGGCAGTTTCACTTCCTTGGTTTTCAAAACTAATTTGAGCCACAGCTTTTAGTTTGGCCTCTTCCTTTCTGTTTTGTTCAAAAGCATTTTTATGTCTTGCTAAGGAAAAAAAAGTAATCTTGATTGAGTTTTCAGAAAGGTGCATTTTAATGAAATCATGGAAATACCTCGAGGTGGTGACATTACAGGCTGGTGTCTTTATTGTTGTACCTCAGTAAAACATGAACATTTGAAGGGAAAGATAAAGGTAAGCCTTCTGGAAGACAGGTTCATCTTGCCTGAAGTAGTAAGGGACACACTAAAACCACTTTGTCTTGCCTTGGTAAACAACTAAATTAAGTTACCTCAGATTTTGCTACCGCACTAAGAGTGAATAATATTTTCTGTTTAAAAAAATGTATCTTTTCTAAAATAGGCAAAAACTAAGCCTACAAGAATAAGTAAAAAAGAGAGAGCAGAATTATGGGCAAATAATAGACAACTGCCTTATGCTGTATTCAGAAAGATATAAAAGCTCTTGCAAATCTCTTATGTCAGCTAGTCCCTTCAGAGAGTAAAAGTACAAAATGGTAATTATTGCAATTTTATTTTTGGCTTTCCACTTTAGCTTTTTTGCATGAGCAAAACAGAAGGGTTATACTCACTAGCAAAGCAACATCAAAGGAAAACAACCCAGCTGGAAAATAAAGGACTTCCACATTGCTGTGTAAAGGAACATAGGGAAGTCAGCTTAATAGCACATATTGCATTTGGCATAGAATTAACCACCTCTGCTGTAACGACTATGGAATACTAGAATGCAGCATCAACATGATATTGTTACTACAGCATTTATCTCCCAGGCCTCCTTGTCTCATTGCTGGTTTGAAATCCAGATACAACACTAAGAATTCGACCAGCAGCATGATAGCAGGAGACTTCTTATGTAGCTCATATCTCTGAGGACATAAGAAACTGAGGAGAAATAATAGTCATTTTGTAGGGTTTGAATTTCAGGGAATTTTGCCAGCTTTTCCCAGATCTGCCTGGAAAACACTTAAGCTTTAAAGAGTATAGTTAAAAACTGTTGTAGAAAACTCCCACTAAGTTAGAGTGGAAGAAAGCAATTGGCTTTTTACGCATTTTTCACTCCATAAATATGCACTTTCATGTTCATATACTACAAGATATTTATATAACACAATATTATTCACGCCTTATGCAACAGTTATTTTTCACGAACTGAAGGCAGAGAGCATAAGATAGAGCCAAATCTTCAGTATTTTAGGAAGAAAATAAATAGGATTATCTATTGTTTGCCTTATAGCAAAGCAGTAGCTCATTTTTCTGCGTTTATCTTCCAACACAGCAATGCAGTCTGTGAATATGCAGCACAAAAGGGAGTCACAAGTCCAGGTAAGTGGTAAAAACCAGTTAAATTTTAGGAACAGAAATAAAACAATGTTTTGCTCCTGTTTCAGACTGTGTAGCTGAGAAGTAAGCTGGTGTGGACATCACTGACCTCAAGCATTGTTGGTGGAGTCCAGCTACATTTATGCTGGTGGAAATGAAATGAATCTTGTTGACTGGAGTGAAATAGACACATCTTTTTCCACAGGAATAGGTAGTTTACATAAACTGGTTGAGTCTTTGACAGTACCTTTTTAAAGCAATGCCCCCAAAACCTGGCAACTTAATTCGTGTTCTGTTGGACTCCACTGAAGGCGAGTGAGGATTTGAAATCTAAAGTAAATATGATTAATTCCCTCAGGACTAAAAACAAACCCAAACAACTTATTAACAATAGCCCTTGGACTTGGTGAGTTTGTATAATATTAATAGACAACATTTTTTTATTTTTTTATTTTTTTTAATGGGTGAAAATGAATCAGGGCCAATCACCAACTTGTATACTCATGTGGTTATTTGGGAGAGAACACAAATCATAACAGAAATTATTTGCACATCATTTGTTTGAGGTAAATGTCTTGTAACTCTTGCATTCCTCTGCCAGGGGGAGATATGGGAAAATTTCAGGTACTTTAGGGCCTAGACCTGAAAGTCTTCTAAGGATCACTAGACCCTGCATCACAATGGAGACTGCAAACATTTCTAAGAGCACATTAATATAGCTGTTATCTCTGTAAAAATCTAAACCAAACCAGATAAAAAATCCCACCCCAAAATTTTCAGCCTGTTTTTTCCTCTTTGCTATGCATTATTTCCATGGAGACTATGACTATTTTATCCCCCAAAAATAATCTTGTCAATGCACACTATGTTCATGTCAGTGGAAATACTTCTCTAAATAAATGGACAACCTGGGTAGCAATTCTTGCTTTGCTTAGCAGCTTCATTTGTCCTTGAAATACTGATCACCATGCCTGAGAAAGGTGTGGTTTCTACAGCTTTTAAGATTACAATTCCTGCCAATACAAAATGTTCTTTTTGAAACATTAATGTATTTTGACGTAAGACTCATTTGTCTTCTGTGAAAACTGTCTGAAGTTGTTAACACTGCATAATTTATTTGAGTTGTTTGAATTGAACCTAGAGGATATTGTGTCAAGCCCTTTCCTCACACACTTTTGTTCTACAACAGCAGTGTAGAACAAAAAGAGGAATAGAGAGATGAACCTGGAATAAATTTGGAAAGTACATGTTTATGTCTTAGACCTTCTAAATCAAACTGATTCATCACATCACCTTCTAGGTTCATCCATGCTGTTGAGATATTTGGACAACCTGTGATGCTGACTGATATTTGCATGTGCTTAGGTGATGTTGAATTTACAACGATAGAAATACTCATATGAAAGACTTAGAAAAGTCTGAAAGATTGCTTTTCCTCTTATTCTGAAAACTATTTTTTTCCTAAAATCTTAACTTTAAATGTTTTGATTTAAGAAAGATTTTAAGATTTAAGCTCTTGAAGTAATATTTCAGGGTGTACTGCACAGGGACAATATTTAATCTTAGAGATACGAAAGAGGTGTTCAGATCTGAATTTCACCAGGACCAAATCTTTGTTTTCTTATTCCATTTCTACTAAGCTATCTCATTGCTTTGGTTTGATCCTCAGCACGTGCCTGTACACATAACTGTGTTGAAGTCACTGGAGCTCTGACTTTCCTTGAGAAGCTGAAATAAGCTGTGCATTTCAAAATATCTGACAGGTGCTTGTTGCAAAGTCACTATGTGGAAAGACAATTTATCTTTTGATAGCTCTTCATCCCTCTGTAAAATGTCATGCACTTTTCCCAGGGTGTTATGAAACTCATTAGGTGTTTATTAAGCATTCTGAGGATCTCTTATGGAAGGAATGTAGATGATATACAGCATGGTGCACCCTTGCCACAAGTATGAGGTCTTCGAGGTACATTTAAGACACATGGAGAAACACTTTTTACAAAGGCTTTTAGTAGCAGGAGAAGGGGCAATGACTTAAAAATGAGGGAGGGTAAATGCAGATTCAATATAGTGAAGAAAATTTTGATGGTGAGGCACTGAAACAGATTGTCCAGAGAAGCTGTGGATGCCCCATTCCTAAAGTGTTCAAGACTGCATTGGACAGAGCTTTAAACAACCTGGTCTAGTGGAAGGTGTCCCTGCCTGTAGCAGGGGGGTTGGAATAGATGGCTTTTGAAGGTCCCTTTCAACTCAAGCCATTCTCTCACTCTGTGATTTAGTCCTAGGCCTCATTTTCCCAAACCAAAGCTACCCAAGATCATGTCTAAGCAACTGAATTACAGACCACCATCACTGATTAGACATGAAGCCATGATGACATCAACGATTTTGTTTCTTTTTATCCTACAGTGCACGAGGAGCACGGGGACACTAGTGACACTAAAGACACACAGAGAAGGCAGACACTAGTGCAGCTCTGTCCTTCCTGCCTGTTTGCTCCTGCCCAGTACAACAACCTGTAAGGAATTTATTCTGTTTCTAAAAACTTTGTTTTTCCAAGGCAACTGCTTCTAACATAAAAGCTTATGTTAAATGCTTTGTGCCTGCATTAATTCAGCAGTCTTTTGGCTCAGTTTAGGGCTTTTCCCCAGCTGCACTTTGCAGTTCTGTTTCACAACCTGAAATTGCCTTTGCATTACCAGAGTTATTTCATCTGATGTGACATTTCTTGTACTCAGAGGACCTGAGAAAGCCACATGTACCTTTGAAAGACAGGAAGCAAGAAAATGATATAATGGGCTGTTCGTTGTAATACCAGTTGTGAAATGGGTTGAGTATTACATATCTAGTAGCCTTGGATTACTTTTCCATTTTTCTTGTCCACTTGCCTTGTAGGAAAGAAAAAACCCTGTTCCTGTGTAGTGTGTGAATTACAAGAATTTTCATAGTTTAGTTTCAAGGTGGCATATACCTTTTTTCATATTTAACAGATGTGTATTGAAGAGAACCTAAGCTAGGTTCATGTTCCTCAAAATCCGAAGTAAAACAGTCCTATTTTTTCCTCTCTCCTGGAATACTTCTCCTGCCATTTTCTGTGTCAGGAGGTTGGTTAATTTGATTCCTTCTCTGGGGTATCTTGCTAATACACTTGTCTGTATGAGGCTATGTCAGTCCCAAGCCCTACACCTGCTTCTCTGAAGCAGATTGTGTTGTTTTAGTGTGTGCTCAATTTGTCAATTATTTCTTTCCCAGCTACGAGTAAAACATCTGTCAGGTCACCAAATGCAATGCAAGTATTGAATAACTGAGTTTCTTACCTTCTGCTGAAATCTTAATGCAGCTGTGGATTTCAGATGTGTAATCATAGCCTCCAAGTTTGTGAGCACAAAATGGGATGGGGGAATGTCATGTGGGTGGGAACTGGCTTTAAGAAAATCTTGAATTTTGTTCCTTTTTAAAAAATTAACATCAATATTTTAATTAGTAAAAATTTGCTATCTGTTTAAATAACAAAATAATTAGACTGATTTAATGAAAATGTGTATATTTTGAAGTTTCTCCATAGCTAGGTTTGGATGTTTGTATTTTTTGTGTTAAGAAAATTATTATATTATGTGACAGTTCTATGAAAGAAAACCAGAATAAATTGTTTCATTAAGTAGTTTTTATTTTTAAAAAAAGATTTTTATCTTAAAATCTGAGAGAAATGTAAGTGACAAGAAAGGTGCAGAAATAAAAACATTCTCTTCAAGGGCCTTAAGCTTCTCTTTTGGGTAAGTCTTATAAAGGTATTGCTTCTTCTGACAATATGCTGAACTGTTCTATTGAATTGATCATTTTGTACTATATGCAACAAGATACTCTGGTAAGACTGAGTCACTGCCTTCAGAAATTGATATCAATTTGGCTGTAAGTTCATCACACCACTCCAGGTGCTGAACTGCCTGTTCTGTGTGCACTTGCTACCTGGGACCTCTCCTTGAACAGTGTAACTTGCCTGTTTTTTACAAAAAGCCACTAAAGAATCACTTATCTTATACTGAATATCCTGGTACATCAGGACACAATCCCAGGACAGAGAAATTTCTAGCTCAGGTCTTTATTTTGCCCATATAAGCCTGACTTTCTACCTGCTGCCTGCTCAGTATCTCCTACTCTGTTTGCCCTTTTCTGCATGTGTACTTTAACACCTTTGCAATGGCAGATCACTCTTCAGCAATCTATCAAGAGATCAAAGTGTGCTTTTTTGTAATAAATATCAGTATATTTATGTCTGAGGAACACTACCAATGGAAGAAATTGTGAGACTGTTAAGAAATATTTAATAATACATTTGAATCACCAACAGCTGTTTTTTTTAAAGCTCAGCACTTCTATGTAGCCTGCTTTGGTCCAGCCTTCCACTACTTCTTTCCTTTCAGCACTAATTACCATTACCTCATATTTTTGCAGCAATTCCCAGATTTTGACTTCCCTAAAATTGTGACACTCTTTTCCTGGGGCTCCCCTTTGAACAATACTAGACATCCACTCTACAACCTTTTCTTCCACTACAGGTTGCCTTTCAAATGACAAGGAACCTTGCTACAGTCTAGTTCTAACCCTGCATGACAGGGCAATAAGAATAACTGCTGTTACTTGTTCAGCACGCAACTATTATGTGGACATAGAAACTTTTCCCTGTGCATGTCCTGTGTGGATGTGTAGAAGGGCAGAGCGTGTGTAGGCAGTCCCATGTTTCATGGTGTGCTGGCGAGTCAGTGATGCAAACTTTCATGTTCCTGAGAAAAATGTGACTTTTGTGACTGGGACTTTGGTGGCTTCACTTCATCACTGAGTATAAAAGGGCACTATCTTTTGCTTTAGCTGTACTCTTTTCAGGACTTGCCTTGGGGTATGCAAATACACCTCTCTGCTTCAGTTGTGGCACTAGGGAAAAAAACCCCAAACCTGATTAATGGATCCTGGAGGCAAAGGCTGAAAGTACAAAAGCGTGTGGCTGGTATATCCAAGATTTTGGCACTTTCGACTAAAGTGTTCAAAGTAGATATAAGGGATTGCAATAATCTGCTAAGGCTCTCCAGGCTGTGCATTGACTGAGAAGGGCTGTTGAGTGCCTAAAGGCAAAGAGCTTTTGGGGACCTACATCCACAGTGGGCTCCTGCAATAAAAGCTGGGAAAATCCCACCTTCTGGAACATCCAGTGGTGGATGGATTTCTTCAAACTGTAACCTAAATTGAACTCAACTTTAGGACTACTCTATTTGAGACAAATTTAATCCATATTTAGACTTCGTGTGGCCTTGACTGGAATGGCTCCTGACAACAGTGATTAGTGCATGAGCTGGAGTGTGAAGTGGGAAGAATGCTCCCAAATCTCTGCTAATAAAATGAAACATTGGACCTGTTCCTGTGGGTGAATTCATTTTCCTTACTCTCTCCAACAAACTGTTTTTAATCTAATAAGTTTCCTTCTGTCATTCACACTTCTTCTGAGTCACAGCATTACAGGCAAGTTATTTAAAAATTAAAAACCATCACCACGCTGTGGAACGTAATGCGAATCTTTGAAATTTTGTTGGGCATTTTAATTTCAAGATTAAACCCAGCAATCAAGCAGATGAGGACAGATGATCATAGGTAATGCAAAATGCACAATTTCTGGGTGCTGCTGAACACTGGGAATGTATTCATCCTGTGGGGCTTTTCATGTATAAGCTGTTGAATTCAGGTAAAAATGTAGAGGGCAGAAATATGTCTCAGCAATCCAGCAATGCCTATTTGATCGAGGCATTCAGGAAAATCTTTATAAAGAGCAATGATTTCCTTGCCACATACACCTACAAGATTTTCAAAAAGAGGAACTTTTCCAGGTAGTACATTCTTTTAAGTGTAGTTTGGGTGTTTTTTAAATGAAAGCTGTGTTGCTGACATGCTGACCTGAGGAAAGTGTTCCCTCCTATAGCTGCAAAAAATTCCACCTTGGAGAACTGCACTGAAATGATCAAGCTTACCTAGGCCCCAGATACTTGTATGTGCCTGTGCTTCAAATATCCCCACACCTTCTTTGGAAAACGTATATGGCTTGTTTTAAATGCTCTGTTGTGAAACTTTTGACTTTCTCTGCTCTTCCAGGAGCTGTGTTGTAGCCCAAAGGGCTATTTTTGACATTTGATTTCTGGCTTCCAAACTTTGTTTGCATTTTTTGAGAAAACTGCTTGGTTTGCTACAGCAACTGAAGGGCCAGAACCAACAAAGGTGAAGTTTAGGGTGCTGAAGCAGGAACAGCCCCAGGTGAGGCTGAGCTCAGCTGCCCAAACTCATTGGCAGAGGAGATGGGATGCACAAGGGCCCTCTGAAATGAAAGTTATCCAAGGTCGCTACGGTACCTTACCTTAATTACAAGTCTGTGGAGAGTGATGTGAGTCTGAATCATTCTTCAAGACACCACATCTCTGCTGACTTGGAACACCTGCCTGAAAAACCCTCCTGATGACTTGCAGCTCATTTCCCCTTCACAAACTCCTCCTCTTCAGTAAGTCAGTGGAAAGGGTCCTTTCTCATAAAATGTGCTCAGAAGGTAAAGTGCATTAGCCATCCTTAGGTAAAATGTGCTTGATGGCAAGAGGAACTAATCCTGTTAGTATACAGTAGTACCAATCTGAGTATGCTTTATTGGATTAAACTGTGAGAGATACGGGCACAGAAATGTTGAGCCATAATTAGATTTAGGTATGGCTGAATACTGAGCTGCTTTGGTATTGGGGTTATTCTTTCACATCTGTGCAGAGCTAAAACTTTTAAGATTCTAAGAAACTTCAACAGTAGCTAAGCAGGTCTCTTCAGAACTGTGGTTTTGGAGGATGTTCCTGAAACCTTCTTGGTTGATTTTGGACCAAATCCAAAGCAATTTTTCCAAATTTT
>VYXD01004382.1:1234037-1280808 GCA_013397195.1 Hylia prasina | reverse complement strand
CCCCAGACCTTTTGGCTTCATTACCTTACACTTACCTTGTAGAAGATCAAAATGGGAGGACAGGTCATGTAGTGGCAGTGTGTGAATGTTGTTTCATTCACATCTGTTTCAGCCAGCAGTAAATGCCTACAAGGCACATTATCATTAAGGAAGCAAGAGCCACTGCTCCTGGTATGTTCCTTTGAACATTCCCTATTGGGAGCTCTGACCAGCAACATTTTTTTCCAAGTGCTGCTCTGCTATTACCAATGCAAAGATCTCTCATGTTGTGGTGCTTGTGGTGGTTCTAAAAACCCTACATATAAAGCTAAGTTGAGATTGTGCAGCCTGGAAAAGAGAAGGCTTCAGGGTTACCTACTTGTAGTCTTCTAGTACCTGAAGGGGGGGCCTACAAGAAAGCTGGAGAGGGACTTTTTACAAGGGATAGGACAAGAAGGAATGACTTCAAACTAAGAGTAGGCTTTGATTAGATATTAGAAAAAAATTTCATTACTCTGAAGGTAGTGAGGCACAGGAACAAGTTGCCCAGAAAAGTGATGGAAATATTCAAGGCCAGGTTGGATGGAGGTCTGACCAATCTGGTCTGGTGAAAGCCGTCCTTGACTCTGGCAGGGGAGTTGGACCTGGATGATCTTTAAGGTCCCTTCCAACCCAAACCATTCTATGATTTATATAACTCACAACCAGCCAATTAGCAAATTCCTGGGAAAACCTTCCTGCTTGTTGCAAGGGCTGCCCACCCTGCACCTGCTCGGGGTGTGCTGTGGCCTGTGAAGCTTTGCTGGGCAGCCCCCTGGGGCTTCCTTGTGGGTCTGTCCAAAGAAGTGTTGGATTTGGGGGCCAGGGGTGGCCCAGAGTCCTGGCACCTGCCATCACTCCTGCAGTGAAAAGCATCCCTGGGGAAGGTTCCTCGAGCCTGCAACACAGATGTCTGGCACAAATAGAGCATCTCATCTTGACTCTTATCTCAAGTGCCTAAAAAGGGTACTTAGCAGGCCTGCTGAGCTCTCTACTTCACAATAGGCTGGATTCACTAGTCTGCAAGTGCATTGCAGCTGATCTCAGGCAACCCCTGTGATGGTTCCTGTTTGTTCAGGAGAAGCCACCTTCCCTGGAAAGATGTCTCCTCCCTCACCCCCAAACACCTCCATGAAACCTCCCGCCAGCTGCAGCAGGTTGCAAATAGCCTGCTGTGCTGGTTAAAGAGAGGTGTGCACCTTGCTTGTCCCCTCCCTAAGCAACACCAACCTGTATTAAAAAAAATAGTTTGGTGGAATTATATCTTCCATATTCACAGAGATCAGGCAGTGACATGAGAGCCATTTTTGGGCAGCAATCAGGGAGAAGCACAGCCTTTCTGACCTGTTCAAGAATACTTTTTGTAAAATGTTAAATTTCTAAGTATTTTTCTCTGCATGTCATATTTCTCCACCCACTCTCCCTTGCTTAGAGGTGTTTAAAAATGTTTGGAATGGAAACACATGAAAAATATTTAATCACAGCAACAGCCTTGTATAGAGTGTTCTGTTTAGCAAAAAGTCTGTGTAATCTGCATGTCAGCAACCACTTGGAGACATTACATGAGCTGTTATCTCTAATCACTCAAGAATGTTTTATGCTCTGGGAACAATAATGACAGCCTTTCCTGGACCAATACAACATAGTTCTTTCCACTGACACCATCTCTTGGAGTAGCAACATTGTCATGCTTGATGCTGAGATCTGGTGGATGCTGGTTTTAATGACAATCAGCATGCAGCTGTTTTCACGATTGTTTAAAAATCATGTTCAGAGTGTCTGAAAAAACTGGAGCAGAAATCAGTGTGATCCAATTTAGAATGCATAGCAACATTGGTGTACTAATTATAATTTTGCCAAAAGCAATTGTCACAGTCAAAAAACTGCCAGTCTTTGGTGGTGGGCAGCTTTCTATTTCACAGGCATCTGGTAGAATCAGCAGAGGACGATTAGCTTGCCAGACTGCCGGCTGTGTGCAAGAACAAAAAAATCTCAGTGTTGAGGTAGGCTGGAGAAACCAGTGAATTCTGCAGCAGAGGTAGTGGGCTAAAGCACTGAAAAATGGAATATTGTGTGGCATTTAACAAATAAAGCTGCGAATGTGTCATGTCAATTCTTACAAAGCTTAGTGTTGCTCTCAAGCTATTCTGCACCCTTCAGAACACAAATAGTTCTGATATTTTTATACCTAAAAATACCTGAGGTGCATGTGTAGCAGGGAGGTAAGCTAGATTTGCCATTAGTTTCAAGTGTCAGAGAGCACACTGTTGCACTCTTTTAGGTCAAGACTGAGGGCCAATACATAACTTCCACTTTCTTTCATCCCAGAGATGGAGATGCGCCTCTCATAAGTCATACACTTACCAGAACTCAGCTGGATATTTTTCAATGACATTTACCAATGACACAGGCTGGCACCAAGAAAATTCCATTTTGAAGCAGGCACAATGTGAGAGCATCATTCTTTCATTGCAGAGCTTTCCAGCCCAATTTCAGGATTTCATTTCAATAACATGGCAAATTTTATTTCAGCTTTACATGAAAACAGGCAAAAAGGAAAAATACTTTGTTTGAACCTTTCATAGGGTTTCAAAGTATTTAAATTCATGAAGGATAATTGGTTTTCTCCTTGAACATGGAGCAGAATTCTACATATTTCAAAATCTCCACATATACCAGTTGGACATTGCCATCAGGGGCAGTAAGGGCAAGGACCTCTTTTCCCCCTCACTAGTGCTGCCTGAACAGCCATGGGAAACCTCTCTGAAGGCAGCAGCTCTGTTGTCATCTCATTATTTACCTCTGCAGCAGGTTCTGCCTCTTGGAGAGGGAGGCAGACCTCAAGTGTGCCAGACACCTTCCTTCCCCTGGATGCATGATGGTTGTTTCTGTATTATAATAAATGAACTGTTGCAAAATTTCTAACACTTTACATGAAGACATTCCAATTGATTTTAGGAGATAAAAATTATGTGGAGCAAGGAGTATTTTATCCCACTGTGTTTGTATTCCTTGTCTCAGTGAAGGTTTGATGTTTTAATTCTGTTGCCTATTACACAGACATCATTTATGGAAAAGAGTCTTTTCATTTCAGTGGCTGAATGGTGAGTGTTGATTGGCTCTTCCAATCAAATGGATCAAACGGATCAAACGCTTACCCTAGAAGCAAAACTTTGAATGTAATTTGCCTACCTAAACATTCATAACTGAGAGAGAAACTGAGTTCTTTCATGGGGATACTTTGAGAATATGTTATCCATAGTCCAATGCTTAGCTGAGGCTGGAAAAAAAGAACAATCAGCTAAATGAGAAAATTACTACAGGGCAGGCTAGGCATGTTTGTTTATTCTCAGAGAGAGAATGAAGACTATAGCACAGGTTTGTGGTATCTTTTTTTTCCACTGTTATACTGGGTTACATGTTCATGCTTGCAGAGATGATAATTGTAAAATCATAATCTAAGAAATAGTAGTAGCTGTAAATCTTCATGTTTGTTACTTTCCCTGGGGGTCAGAGCCCCATGCAACTGTGTTTGTAGGTCCTTCACTGAGCTCTTCCAAATCTAACATAGCTTTCCTCAGTTTTAAATACATTAAAACTTTATCTACTCTTTAATTTACAATAGTAAACTAAATTGGATATTCACAGTAAGTTCACTGATGAGATGACTGACAGTAGGAGGACTTTAGTTTGTATTGTTTGTCATGGAAACATGTTTTTTTTAAATCTCCAGGAATTGAAATGCTGCTTCTTTGCTTCCATCTGCTAGTGCACATGATTTTGTTGTATTAAATGGTGGCGATGAATAAAGAGGGTCACAAAAGGACTCGGGAAACAGCTCATGTGAAAAATAACATGTCTTGGAAAATCACATTTTTTTTTAAATATAAAATGGTAGCACTGGATTATGGTAGCTAAATCCCAGCAATATTTGTGTTTGCTACCTATGTGCTTAAAAGGAAGTACTTTCCCAAAATAGCAACTAGATTTGAATACCAGTTAGAAAGTAATTGTCAGACATGGATAATTGCTTTAAATAAAAACAATTGTATTTCTTCTTCTTAGTTATAGAAATGAACATTACTAACCCTTGGGTATTTTAATATTTTTATAAACATCTAGTATTCTGTAGGTAACCCAGTTAATATATGCTAAGTCTTTGAACATTGCAAGGAATATTGTATATGCCAGAAGAAACACTGGGGCACTCTTCCATCTCTTCCTCCCTTCCCCCACCCCACCTTTTGTGTTCATTCCTAGACAAAAACTAGAGAAGGAACGAGGCTCTCTGTTGGCATTGTGAATTGCAGCACAGCTACAAAAAAACTCTTGTCCTTTAAATGACTGCTCCGAGTAGCGGACGGAAGCAGGGCTTGCTTTGAGCGAGGAACGGGCAGCGAGAGCAGAAAATAATGACAGAGGGCACAGATATCCTGCTGAAGGCAGCGCTTGTCCTGCCCATATGCCCTCTAACAGTCAACAAATTGTTTTGTGTGGAAAACACTGGCTACTCTTTCTGCATCATTTGCTCAGTGTAAGAGAGAAGATGTCAAGAGTAATGTGATGTGGGGGAAGGGAGGAAAGATCTCTGCAAAGCAGTTTGCAGCATGCTGTTGTGGAGGGGGAAAGGAAAAATGTTCTGGGAAAGCATTATTGCAGCTGAAAATGTATATTCAGATAGACAGGAGTCCCTCTGTAGGATGCACCTGTTTTTCCTCCAGTCTTGCACATCTTTAGTATATGTTGGCTCCTACTAACTCCGCTTCTACAGGAATGTAATTGCTATGTCTTTCTGCCACTTGGGAAAAGACTGACCCCAAAATTTTTGATCAAGCAGAGTGTTGAGAAAGGAAGGATTTGTAGGGAGAGGCATCACCTTTTCCTTAGACTTACTGATAGAGCTGGAGCAGAAGAAATATGAGACTTTTTGTCCCAGAGTAACTTTATCAGTTGCTTAAGGAGCCAGCTGCAAGCTTGCCTTATTTGTCTACAGGTACCTTTACCTTCCCTTCCCTGCAAACCCTAAACTATAATGCTGCAAATCTACTGCTACACATTAAAAAGATTACATAACATAGAGAAATAATATTTTTAAAGTCATTAACTTTGAATTAATTAATTTTAATTAATTATTAAAAATAATTAATATTAATTTCAATTAATTCTTGATTATCATCTGTTCCTTTTTCACGTCTCTTTCCTGCTGTAGAACCAGCTTTAAAAGGACCACGGCTGCTGCAGAGGTTAAACCCAGCTATGCAGAAAGTCAGCAGAGCATCAGGTGCTGTGCCTGCCTCAGTACTGGTTCTCCTGTCATCTTACCTGATGTAACCACCCATTTTTTCTGAGATGTCTTTTAGTCACATGTGTGAAGAGATATCTTACTGCATACAGCTAACTTAATAATTTTAATTGCAAAAATACTGTGTTAAATAGTTTTTAAAAAGGTCAACTCAAAGTAATTTTTTCCCCATGGGCTCTATGTCAGGAATGGTGAGAGAGATTTCAGGTAGAATAAGTTTTCAAAACCTTGATCATTACAAGACTTCAGATTTTGTCTTTGGAGAAAAAGATGATAATGCATTTGCCCTGTGGGAACATGAAGCAAGAGAAATCCATGGGATTTCCTTTTATTTATGTAAATGCTCTTGGAGGAGGCAAATTTTGACCTCTTTCAGGCATGGAGTCCTCAGTCTTAGCATTTAAATAAGGAAGGTCGTAAACACCAGAGTGACTTGATTTACATACAAGGACAGCAAAGCTTGTTTTTACCATTATGAAGTTGTTGATGTTAGCTGACATGAGATCACAGGAATTTCAGAAGAATACTGCCAAAGTGAGAGGCTGAGAAAGCCAAGTATACTGATAGAGGGTAAGTGTATTTAGGAGCTCTCAGGCACTTCCTGAGAAGTTTAATTCTAACCATTCAGCAACGAATAACAAGACACCATCAGAAGAAAACTGAGGATACTCTCATGCACAAAACCTGTCAATAGGAGCGTTGAACAGAAATCTAAAACATTTTCTTATTTGAAGTAGATTTCTAGTGGTTATTTCTATAACCACTATAAAGGAAAGTGCCACTGGGCACGTTGAGGTAGTGACTTCCTGGGGAAATGAGGAGTTTATCCGTGGAAGTTAGAGCATTGAGTTGCTGGGACAAAGAGTTTAGCTGGATTCAATGAAAAGCATACAATTTGGCCCTTTATAGACATATTTCATCATACCTTATATAACTTAGTTAACTCATTATATAGAAATTTGAAGTTACACAAAAAGGGCAGGAAAATAATAGAAGCCATGGAAAGGTTATACCTTTCCTCTAATAAAAAAAACCTTTGAAGCATACACCAAAAACCAAAACAAACAAACAAACCCCTCTGTTATTGCTCTGCTGGGACACAATGGGGTGCTTTTGGGGGACGTCCATGGTGTTTCACCTCAATGCTGCCTACACAATTCTGCAGTTTACTGTAAGTTTCACATTTCTGAAGTTTACTGCTCTGCTGACTTTGTGGATTCAGACATGAGGGATAAAAAAATTTATAGAGGACATGTTTTTTGTGACGCTATTTCCTAGGTTGCAGTAACTTGAGAATAACTGAATGAGGGCACGAGGGAGATGATCTTAACTTTGGGTTAAAAAATTGTTAGAGGGGTGTTTAACCATGAACTTTGGTGTTTCACCAAGGCCAGAAGGTATGAGGACAAAGAGTCTAGTTGGGTTCAATAAAGAAATACTGTGCAGAATTTGGATTTTTGTAGACAGTTGACGTCTGCAGAAGAGTTCTCAATCCAGGAGCAGGCATGTGTAAAATACTTAGCATGGGTTTTCTACTTTATTTTTTTTTTAATTAAGATGCACTGTAAAAACGTTTGGGATATTTGGGATTTTTTTATATTTGTACTTTACATTGATTTTTTTTTAACTGCATAAGCAAATCCTTCTTTGGTGGCATGGTATGTTTCCACATTTTAGGATAAACATGTCATGGATTAAAATGGATATAGCAAGTGATTTGTTTAGGAGATTTATTTTTTTTCCTAAATTGACAAGAAACTCATAATCTGGAAAGAGTCTTTTTTCAGTAAAATATTTGCAAAACTACTGTAGCTGATTAATCTAATTTATGAGTAATGGACCATGTCCTGTGGTGGACATGATTATTTCTGCTATTGATAATTAAAATATTTTCTTCTTCTTCATTCACCACAATGTGATTTGGTGGTGGCGTCTAAATCGGCCATTTTTCAGCCTTCTCTGTCACTGAAAACTTGAAAAATCTAGGAGTTCTGGGGAGTCAGCCTCCACAAATTTGTAACTCAGCAATTTGTCTTCAGTGATTTTTTGTAAGTCTTCCACTTCGTGTCTTTTTAAGATGAGCCCCTGGAAAATTCCTTTAAAATGGAGGGCTTTTGGTAGTTTTTTGTCTCCCAGCCTGTTTTCCAATGCTTCTTCGCTGCATAATGGATATTTCCTTGACTTCTAAGTACCACCTTTCTCAAAAGTCAGCTTCTTGGAGTCTCTTGAGATAATGTCTTCTCTACTGGATAGTTCCCTTTCTTCTCTTCCAGAGAAGAACCCCAGCTTGGGGAGATATTATGTCTTTAGGAGCAAATGATTTTCAGTGCTGCTTAATGAAGCTGTATAAAATTTTGATAGTGTGCAAGTTATTAATAAAAATGATCTTTCCCCCCATCTGTAAATAAAACCAGAGCATTCTTATTTGCTTGTTGTAAAATTATTTGATCAAATTTGAAAACATATTTTAATGCAATGGAGCTCTTGCTGTATTTCTCATGCTGCCCTCAACTACTAACTTGTTCATCAAACAGGAATTTCAGATGGCTAAAATACTTGGATTGGGAGATAAGCATAGGCTTAAGATGACTATCTGACCTCTTAGGGTAGGAGCTCTGCCTATGTTTTTTCCTCTGTGGTTGTTGTAAACAGAAACCATTAACTCTGAAATGTATTTCAGAGGAATTTTGAAAGGCCATAAATACCATCAAGGAAATCTGCCATCATCATCATCTTGAAAAGATACTGCAGAGTTGTTAAAAGAATTGTTAAAACGCATAAATGCATAATGATATACTCAGTACGTGTTTGTAGGGTTTTTTCAGTACAAAAGTGGCACAGCAGCCATGAGCAGGTCTCTTGGGCATGGCAGGAGAAGCAGAGCAGTGGTGACAGCTGGAGCACTCTGCTAAGGGACCGCTGCCCGAAGCGCTGTCCCTAAACCCGCATCGCTCGTGGTGTCCAGTTCTGCGGCACACGGGATTACCAAGCCTTGCTAAGTTTAAAGTACAGTAATCCTCTTTCATGCAGTAACACGTGTAGATTCTTTATAACAGCTTAGATGGTAATTAGTGGGGGATTTTGGATTCATTGACTGGATACAAATATAGCATAGGGGAGGGAAATACCTAGGCAGCAGTTCTCAAACTCGGGGTCACTAATGCAGTAAGGGTTCCAGCATTTATGGGGATGGGCATGAGCCAGGAGAATTTTGCAGAGGGGTGAGTGTTACTAGAATTTTGGGATTGCAAACAGAGCTATAGGATCTTCATCAGAAAGACTGTCTTGGCTGGTAGAAGTTTCTAGTTCCATGTTTTCTCCAGCATTTTGTAACCATAGGTGTAAATCCTTCGGGGCTGACACTCCAGCTGGCTGCGTCAGCGGTTATTGTTCTGCTTCTGAAGTGTTTGGAAAATGTGGTTGTTCAGTCAGCCTTATTAGTTTAAAGGGTTTTGATATGCCTTATGAGAACAGGCCTGGGGTGAGGTGAGAAAGAACGAAGGGAACTGACCTCGTTTTACCCGCAGGGACATTATCATTGCAGTTAAGGCAAAGTGAAAGATTTTACAAATTTTACTATTCAGCAGAACAGTGTAGTCACTGAATGAATTATACTGCAAATGCATTGGCTCTTTCTGCTTACAAATTGTCTGTATTTTAGCTGTTGGACTGGTAATAGTGAAATATTGCCAGCTAGCAAAGTTGAGCAAAAAGAGAAGAATTTGCTGGTTTAAGGTTTAAGAGAGTAATAAAAATCCTTTTAACTTCTTTTTTAGTACTCAAGAGAAATTTTTATTTAGATAAGAACAAGATTCATACTGGCTCTAAATGCAGATTCAGATCCTAGAAATATAAGCTGAATTTGCATAATTAAGATTTAGAATCCATGACTTCAGCTATTAGTTTGCATGCTGGTTGTTGGATTCTTAATTTCTTGTCATAAGAGCAAGGGATGGGAGTATGCAGCCCTAGGTGAGAGCTGGTTTTGAAATACTTTTTTGAATTAAAAATACAAGCAAACAACATGTCAAAAATTTATCTGAAATGGCATTTTTATTTTTATGTTTTTGAGCATCAGTAAGGGCTTGATTTTGATTCTCGTTTTACTTGTAGGGAGCTTATAGGTTTGTTTACCAATAAGGGGCTTTGTCAACTATTTTTTAAACATTTAGTAAATGCTTTAATAAATAATCATTTGTTAAATGTGCAAAAATATTCATTCTCTATCCCTCCTACAAGATATTAATCACATTACAAAACCGCACCTATGTTTTATTTAGTATATTGAATAATTTACAATTAAAATTAATTCTAATTTTCATCAAAATTATTTTTTTATGAACATTGCATATCTCATCTTGCTTAATTATGAGTTTCTCCCTCTTTTTCTCTTTCAAAGAACTGAATAAACAAACCTCCTGCTTAAGCTGCCCTTTGATGAACTCTGAAATTTTGTGGGGTTTATGGCAATATCTTCTCCTGTGCCAATAGTGGCTTCCTCACTTTCAGTAGCATCCCTGGTAAAGTGCACCAAAGAAATATTTCAATAAATTTGAGACTGAAAGCAAAAGGCCGTTGATTAAGTCTATGCAAACACTTGCCTTTGGGTTCATCTGCCAAGATGAAGATATTGTATGTGTGGGCAGAAAAACACACATTGAAACTGCAGTTTTATGGAGGCAGAGGGTCAGCATTCAGGCACTCCTGCAGATGGGGGAAGTGCCAGATTTTGACCCATCCCTTCTCAAGGGAGATTTGATTGTCAGGGCTGAGGGCTGGGGTTTGGGCTGGGGCTCCAAGCACAGCAGCAGCAGGGCAGCAGCTTCCTCTTGTGGAAGAGCTGTTGTGTGAGCTTGGCCTGATGTCAGCCCGAGGGGGGCAGGTGGACCTGCTCAGGTAGCTGTGAAAGTGATGCCAGCTCCAGTTCTTGGCTGCAGAAGGCGTGTAAGCAGCCACTTCCCCTCTCTTTCCTAAGACAGACATAAACACTGTGCAAGCCACCCACAGAATCATGCAGAAAAACACAGCTCAGGTTGGGCTGTTTTCATGTTACCTCTGTCTGTGTAATACAACAAGTGTGCAACATTAAATACTTTATTTTGCAAGAGAAGAAACAAAATCTGTAGCTCTTTGGTCAAAAGATGCATCTAAGCCTTGATCTACTTTATTATTCAGTGTTCATTTCATTCATACTTCATTATGTATTTTAAAAACACAATTTCACAGATAGTTTCAAAACATCTGAAGTGGCATTTTTAGGTCATGAACTAGTTCTGGAATATTTTGACCTACTTCTGTAGATGAACCTAGAAATTTGAAAGGAAATTAAATGTTGACTTCAATGAATCTTATTACTACCTATTTTGGAAGACATCCTGTCTCTCTATCCGAGAATTTTGTAAAATCTGTACAGAATATTAATAGGGAAGAAAAGTGCAGAAATAAACTTCCTTTTTCCTCAAACTTTGCAGCAGAAAAAGACTTGAGTGCAAAGTGTAAGTAGTATGCTGATACCTCCTCTAACCTGTTATATTACTCTTTTGCTCTTGTGTCTGTTCCCCCCCACACCACATACATAGAGACTGTGACTTCTTTGGGATTTATTTCTTAGGACCAGAAGGCACGCCAGTCTGTTGCACTTACAATATATAATGGTATTATTTCATCCTTGACGAAATTTGTAGCATTTCTTGTTGGAAATACTCGCTTTACATCCTGACTGCCGAGGTTCTCCTGTGATCACTTTGCTTGCTTTAATCACAATTAGGCACTCATTTTTTTCTCACTGCTTTGTTTTCAATTGATTTTCTTAATTAATGCATCCAAGCTAGTAAGCAAATAGAGAGGAACAGAGAAAACTGTAGGGGTAGTAATTTCTTTTGTTGCTGTGCTGTTCTATTGTTTTCAGTTCCATGTTAACTCTGGCTCAGATAATCTTTTTTCTTACTCCATATGACTCACAGGCTAAACAGAGCAGATGGGGGAGTGATTTCAGACAGTGACCTCATTTCTGCAAATACTAGTTCTCAAAAAGAGACAGCAATCAACTTGTGTCTTACAAGAAGAAAAAGGTTGCCTCTTTTTTTTCTTTTCCTTTTACTGCATTATAGACTTGAACAATTTTGAAAAGATGAAAGGGCAAGGGGGAAAAAATGTGAGCTTCCAGCACAATCAGTGTGTTCTGCTGTTCTGAGCCTTGTCAAAGACGTAAAGAGCACTGCCAAACCTTTGGGTTCAGTTACCTTGAAATCTTTTCTCACGCTATACTTTCAGTTCCTCTCTGTGCACAAAATATTCAAAAAATTATTTTATTCCTGAAGCAGTTTCACATTTCAACACTTTAAATAAGAGATTGTCTACTCATCTTTGTATCTGAAGTTAATCAGGAATTGCTTGTGATGTTCAGGTCATAGATGCCAACACTACTGCTGAAGAAAAAAACACATAATAATGGCTATGAGTTACTATCAAAAAGTACAAGACCTCAAAAAAAAAAAAATCAGTATCTGTGAGTAATAATGGTGCTCATTTTTTCCTGTGGTTTTTATTGTCATGACTAGTCCAAGAGAAAACACAGCTGGATGAAACCTGTAGGATAGAAATTTCCATAATGCTGGAAACACCTGACAATTTACTCTTTCTGTAAATGCTCAGCAGTACATATATACTGGGCAATGAGCTGTCTTGAAATCATAGAGTAAAATATAAAACTGTAGAGGAAAATAAGAATGCAATTTCAGTAGCACCCTGGGTTTGATATGGATCTTCTCCCTAATAGTATTTGCATGGTTAAGTGGACAGCTCTCCTGTCTTACTTTGGTATTAAGCTGACTGCTAGGAACACATCCTTAAAACTCACAATGCTGTTGTATTTTCTTCAAATCTCAAATTGTATGGGTCAAGTTTTATAGAAGAATCTTCCTTTTCAAAAGAGGAATGTTAATATACTCAGAAGATATCTTTAGAGTGAGGACATCCTGAAGCTTATGAAAAGAAGTAAATAAAAGCTAATTTAAATCAATAAAAACTAATATTAAATTTTAGTATATATTAAACACGTATTTTGGGTTTTCGAAGGTGTACAACATCATAAATCCAAAGTATCAGTATGAATAAGCTTTAATAGAAAGGAGCTAATAATTTAAATTTGTTTAATTTCTCTCCATACCATTACCTAAGGATATACGTATTAGTGCATATTATATTTAATTTTCTTAATGAGCAGGTAGCATGGTAAAACCAGTGATTACAATCACATATATTTATACAAACATTTTTCAACTCATATTGCTTTAGTCTTTAGACAAAAAGTTCCTGAAGTTATAAAATAATGGAAAGGATGACATCAGTGATATTATCTTGGATTAATCTGTAAGGAACAATTATCAGAAGGAGTAATTACTGTGAGACACCGACACAAGAGCAGGGTGTTCTGAATTCCAGGTGAAATAATTGCCTGATTCAATAACGCGTGAACCCGTGTTATGTCCTGTGAGCTGACATTGCCTCTTTAAAAGATAACTTTTGTCATTATTTGTAACTTTATTATGAGAGGTGATCTCCGCTAGAATTCAGTCACGAGGGAGAACTTCTGTGCATATAGATTTGCTGCATCTGCTCAGCTTGGACCTGCTAATTTTGATGAAAAATTAGCATTCCTTTTGTTTTTCCTTTTACCACTAAAGGTACTTCTCTCCATTTGATATCTTTGTATTGTTCTCTGTAGGAAGAACTTGTGGGTGGATGGTAATTCTGACCAAGGCAATCAGAGAGATGTTTATGCACCGAGAGCCTGTGCCCCACTTCTAGCCAAAGCTGGGGGAAGGCACAGACAAGCTGAAGCTGAGAATTAAATGCACTTTCTTACTTTATTTTCTTGTAAAAGACCCCAAACAGCTGACAGGACTGGTGATTTGTGGTTTTTTCCTATGTCCTGTCCTTCAAACACCGCACACAGCCTGTAAGCCAGTGCCCCAGATCAGAGGAGAGCGATGCCAAGCCCTGCTGTGGGAGACGAGTGCTGCCCAGGGCTGCAGAGCCCTGAACATGCCAGTCATCCTCAACACAAGCCCAGGCTTAACTTGTACTGGAGGTGGAGTTTATTACCCTACTTTGAGAGGTTTTAATGTGGTTGCCCTTCAGCACAGAAAATGAGAGAACAATCAGGCAACTTTAGCTTCAACATGAAAGGAAACAGGTGATACATGATTCCACATACACCTCAGAACATAAGTAATATGTTGGGGTTTGTGACCAGTGAGATTCTTATTTTTTTTTTGCAAGAGACGAACTTCTATTCAAGAGGCACTGGGAAAATTGAGGAGTTATGAGCACAGTAGCTACAGCTGTATATGTAGTTCTGCAAGTAACTTTGAGAATGCTCATTAAACAAACAAATTTTTACATTTCTTGATAATTTTTAAAATCTCTTTAAATGGTTGAAAAGTATTTTTGATGGCGGGGGAGGCTGGAAATCACTTTTATAGGGTAGTTAGGAAAAAATCCCATTACAATGGTTATGTAAATACTGTGAAATCAAATTAGAGGAAAGAATATTGAAAAAGTAGGGGTGAGGGGAATATTAAGAATTTCCTTTTCTCACAAACCAGGTAAAATGCTTCATCAACAATCTTCACTCCCAGTGAAACTTGCCCTGATTAGCTTAATTATGCAAAGATTAGTCTTAGCTTCATTTCTCTAAATCATTGTAATGATCATACTGTCAGATTACAGAAAATGTACTAAGCATGTTATAAGAAGTCCTTTCTAAACCCTTTCTATGAGCTCAGAATAGAAATCTATTATTCAGTGTAATATTTTTTCTGGAAAGTGATTGTTTCAGTAAATTAAATGGAGATACTACTCACATTCTAAGATGCAGATACTTCTCCCCTGGATCCCTATTCTATTTGATGTAAAAAGTGGTTTAAATTTGTAAACAGAGAATATCATTTTATGACTACAGCAATGTCAAAAAAAGCTCTTGTACAAAAACTGGCCAGCTGTACCCCACAAATGCTTTGCCCAATACAAAGGCTGTACACAAGACTCCGTGTCTGTTGGCAAAACCATGGGAGAAAGCAGCCAGTCGGGGTTCATATGTTACAAGGAGATTACTCAGCAGCTGGAAGGGTCATATCCTGCTGTGAGGACTCACATATCAGAACATCTGCAGTGTTTCACCATGAAGCCCAAGGGTAGGACAGATAAATGAGGGAAATGCTGAGGCTGGCCACTGGGAAATGGGAAATGTGCCTGAGTCTCGAGCTGTGACAGTCTCAGATATGACAAGCATAGGTATTATGAAAAGGTGGTAAACTGTCACCTGGATCACTTTGCTCACTTGTTTACTTCTCAGCGCCAGCAGAAATGTGATCTCATATCTAATGCCTTTCCACTGCTTTTCTCTAATACAACAGGTTCTTGATGGCTCTATTTGCTAAAAGATCATTTTGGGCAGCAGTGGCTTTTAAAAACATTTGCTACCTACCGGTGGACTGGAATGGCTTTCCAACACATTTGCTGCTTACTGATGAACTAGCTCTGAGGCAGGACATTTCTCCTCACTTGCTGCCTTTCTACAAGTTAAAAAAGAAATCCTCATAAGGGAACTGAGTGTCTGTTTCTTAATGGAAAACTTAGTGGAGCTTTTGACTGTTTTTTCCTAGTGAGTTTGATTTATGAGGACTTGGGTAATAGATATGACTGTTGTTTATTTACTTGCATGGATCCATTCAAGTACTTACTGGTATTTGCACTACTTAGTGAATATATGTACTTGCTAAAATGTGTACACTTGCTTATGCCAACAATAGAAGATCAAAGTCTTCCTTTAGAATGCTCTGGAGGTCAGAGTATGACAAGGCAGCCTCCTTCCCCCACCTGCTCAGTACTCACTGCCTTGGACTTTCCTTATGGGTTCCATTTTTCTGGTTTGGGAAAACCATCTTCCAATATATGGGTTAGAATTGTGTAAATATATACAGATCCACTTTGATAACAACCAGACATTTCTTAAGGTTAAGCATTAAAATAATCATACAAAACAAAAGGGGTTCCTGTGACAAAAATCACACCAGAGAAAAACTCCACTTTATGGCCCATGTGGCTTAAAATGAAATATTAGCTATAATGAAAGTTGTTGGGTTTTTTCCTGATTACTGTAATTTTTCACAGCTTCCAGCTATAAGGCACAGGTTCACAGCACTTTTGACTAGAAAAACAGCCTTTTGCATTGCGTTCTCTCTTCCTTGGGACATAGGCAATTAAAAAGCTTTTTGTGAGTAATAAGTCTCTTTCATGCAATAACACTTGGACTCATAACAGTCTACATCATAATTAGAGAGTCATTTAGATTCATTGATGGTATGCAATTATGGTTTTCCCTTGTCTGATTTCTCTGACCTGTGCTTTAAATTGAACTTTGCAATACACCTCCCACATTAGGCATTATAATTCCCATTGACTACTGATGTAGGTAGTCATGGTATTTAGGAGATTTCTCAAGGGAATACTGCAAATCCTGTAAGTCAAAAATAGCACAATGCAATAAATAGCCATTTTTAATGGCATCCATTATTTCCCCAAGATGTAATGTCTCAGGGGGCTTGAGTCGAACAGAGATTAGCCCTAAATCCTTTATAAATCTGCCTCTATTTGTTATGTATCACTCCTTGCCTCACAGGCATTTGAGACTGTTCCTCACTTAGCACTACAGCTCTGCACAAATGTTCCTTCCATTTGGTTTTATCTTGAAGTCCTGGGAGAATTTCCTGATTGATGATAGCATGTTCAGGCAGTGGACATTAGTGGGTTGAATTATTGCTGCTAGTGCATTAGCTTTCAGAGAAGTTTAGATCAACACTTATCTTTGGCTGTGATAATATTTCTTTTCATTTTAACTGGCTCTTCTATCCCTGTGTTATTTCTATCAAATCTGAGATTAATGATACAATCTGCTTTTGTGTGCTGTTACTACCTGAGCACACTAAGCAGGAGCTATGACAAATATTGCTCTAGAAGACTCGTGAGCAGTAGCTAAGTCTTGTTAGCCTGGTTACAGGGAGTACAATCTACATGGGGAATTTTATGAGTCATTTAAGAAAAGATAGTTTTAAAACTGCTTGAAAAAGTTAGAGATCATTGACGTAATAAAGATATAAAATCCAACTCCATTTTTTATTATCATCCAAAGAACATATAGCTGCATTACAGCTGAAGGTATATGCCACAAATGTACCAGTGGATACAGAATAGCAGGACAATTCTAGTCATAGCAAGAGAAAAAAAATACAGAACTGAGGATATTAACACCTCATTCTGTTCTGTTCTATGACTCATTTACCACCCCATGATACTTAATCACAATGAAATGCCATAAAGATACACTGAAAAAAGTGAGATTATAACTGGCTTTCAGTAGTTTTTCAGGTAGCTTTTACTAGAAGCAAAACTTCTGCTTTGAAATACTTTTACACATCTGATAAAGTTCCAGAATATCCAGTAAAAATTCTGCCATTTTTTCTTGATTTCTTCTCAAAATGCGACTTTGTGCTCACACCAGATCATCTGAATGGGGGTCTACAGTGGCAAAAGGGTGAAAATAAGTGATGTGAATGTTTAATCTCCCTGTAATCATCATTTAAAACATAGCCAAAATTGTTTACTAAGTCTGAACACTGATGTGCAATTCCCTTAAACTGTGAGGCCAAAAGAGAACATAAGAGGAAAACTATAATGAAATGGAGATGGCATGACTGGGGATAAGAACACTTTTTACATCCCTTGGAGAAAAAAAATCTGATTTGAAAGGATATTTCTCTGCACACAAGGCAAAAAGTTTCCTCATTTTCAAAAATAGGAAGAGAATTTGTGTATTTATCATGGTTGTACAACCATTACAAGAAAAGATTATGGAACTTGCTGAGAAACATAATTTATTTAATCTTTAGGGCAACTGCTGCTGGGTTGGAGAACAAGGGTATCAATAGTGAACTCAAAGGTGTTTGGAAGGTTGGAGAAGAGGGAATCTTCTTTCTGCGTCCATGAGAAATGATAACAAAATAAATGTGTCAGGGGAACAATTTAAGCTTTTTAAGAGCTGAATTAGTATTCCAATGGTATTTTTACACTTCAAAGCATTTTGATCTTATTGACTGTCACTTCACTTCCAGGATTCTCTTTTTCATATATTTAATCCTTTAGGTAGATGGGTAATTTGACAAATAACAAAAAAGGGTTTAAATTAATATCTTGACAAGTTCACTTGTATTAAATAAAATACTTGTTAGATAACATAGATGCCAGAGGATAAACAGATACTAAAGAATCAAGGTAAAATTCTTACAAGTATATCAGGTTATGCTTGCATGCATGGAATCAGGCTCTTCTTGGTGGCACCAAGCAATAGGGCAAGAGGCAGTGGGAAGAAATGGATGCACAGGAAGTTCCATCTGGATATGAGGAAGAACTTCTGTACTGTGCAGGTGGCTGAGCACTGGAACAGACTGTCCAGAGAGTCTCCCTCACTGGAGATATTCAAGAACTGTCTGGACACAATCCTGTACCATGTGCTCTGGGATGGCCCTGCCTAGCAGGGAGGTTGGACCAGATGACCCACTGTGATCCCTTCCAACCTGACCCATCCTGTGATTCTGAAATTTTCAGTAAGGCAGCATGTGTTTGCAAAACTGGGGTCTTAACAAATTGCCATGGTCTTAGGAAGGTAAGGCAAACAAATTTCCCTCTGGGAAGTTTGAAAAGAGAGTATGTTGTAAGAAGAACTGAAAACATATCTACCTAGATCTGGATTTTTTCTTCCTTAATTGGTAGAATTGTTCAGTATTAAAACCCACCATTTTGTTTGCTAAGTCAATTGAAAAAATAGCTTTTAAAAAAATAAAGAAAACTAAATGAATAAGTGTACAAAACTTCAAACTTTGAATTATTTACTATATGCAGATAGAAAATCCCCAGGAGGGACTGGAACAGTTGTTGTCTGAAGGTTCAGTTCACTCAGTTAATAAGAACTTCTGGTGATTTGGTAGATATTTGGAGGAAAATAGATCTGGCAACAAGCCTGAAGATATTTCTTTAGCTTCAGGCTGTGAGGAATGTGGCACATTTATTTACAAAGGACAGAAGGAAAGGGAGACTTTTTAAAAAAAAAACAAAAAAACCCACCCCAAAATAGATAAACTTATGCTCCATTTTCAACATCTCTCAGCTTGAAATACAGTGAAGCACATAATGTCCCTGTAGCTACAGCAGGCTTCCTCATAAATACTGGTGACACGCTGAATGCTTTAAGAAAAGGAATGGAAGTCATTAGACTTCTCATTAATGGCCTAGCTCTTGGGTGAGGCTCCTAACGACTGCCAGAGCATGAAAAGACACCCTGGCAGCTGCTGATCTGCCAAAAGATTTCTTCCTCCCCTGCTATTTCCATCGGATCTTTTATTTAAAAAGAGAGAGGAACTTGAAATGTAAGATGTGAACCACAATGTGAAAGATGCAAGACATAAGTACATTAAGCAAAGTCCTTGTGAAAGCTGAAGCTTCTTTGCTGATACTGTTCCATTCTCATCGTGCTTTTTGTCTTAATTATATGTACAGGCCAACAGAAACTGTAAAGTATGAAAACCAGAATGCTTTAAAAATTGTTTTTATGATATTTGGTTTCAGTAATTTTTTTTCTGATGTCTGTGACAGATGGTAAAAACTGAGATAACGCCACAACTGTGTGAGGCAGAAGTAAATGTAGATCTCAAATGACTGAAAGTGCTTGGAAAGATTAATTACAGTAGAGGGATATGCATGCCATAGCTGGCACAGTCTCTCTATATCATACGTAAGTATATTTGATTATATAAGTTCAAAAATAGCTTTTGTGCAGTGACTCAGATGCCTTTTTATTTTTGATATACATTAACTTTCATGAATTCCTTTGATGTAAACCAAACTCCACATTCTCTGCATCATCATTATGACTTCTTTGGATATTTTGTGGCAAAATGCAAAAATAAGTATATGCTGCCCAAGCTGCACTTTGACAAACTGGATCATTCTTCGTGTGCCACATCCATGCCACAGCAGGACAATAAAACAATATATTGTAACACCAAGCAGGGACACCATTCTCCCACCTTTTGCATCAGAAAAACAGGTAGGTTGCCTAGGAAAAGACTGTGGGTAAAAAATATTCTGTGTTAATTAAGGGTATGAATTTGTAATAAATCAGATATTCTAGGATTACTATTTAGTCATGTTCTGCCTCTTATATGTAATGCAACTTATTCATTATGAAGGGAGGACTGACACATAAATTTGCATTTATCATAGGGTTATAGCATTGATATTGGAAGTAATTTTAGAATAGATTTAGGAAACCAGAAGAAATACTGCTTACTGATTAACAGCTTCCTCTTCAGAAGGAAAACAGCTGCTTTGAATATACTAGGTACAGAAACACAGGGAACAGTCCAAAGATGTTAGAGGGCAGAGTGAATTTGGGAGTAGCAAGGATGGTTAACTTTGAAACTCAGATCCGTTGCTCAACGTTTATGTATTATATTTTGCCCGTGCATGGTCAGCTTTTTCTTTTCTCCATCTCTAGGAAATAAGATAGAGGGTGGCTTTATCTAGATTACAGTGAAAGTACTTTGTGGAGATGCAAATGAGCTGCTTCTGCTCCTCCAGGGCTCCTTTGCCTTGTCAACACCATTACCTAGCTCAGAGAATGTGCGTCTGACATTTCTGGGCCTCTGCTTTGGGTGAGGAAGGGAAAAAGGATGTTGTTCTATTCTATGAATTGTAGGTCTAAAGTCTCATGAGAGAAAATGGAACTGCTGTCCAAGATCTCGCCCAGTGGTACAGTTTTCTAGCTGTGCAAATATCTCCTGTTGCCCCAGTTTCTGCTCAGCTGGATGCTCTTCTGCTGGTCAGAGCTTCAAAGAAGGTAATGTCAGCCCCCTTACAGAAGACAGAATTTTAGTAAGCTGCACCTTTCTTTTTTTCCTTCTGCCATTGCTACTAAAATGTGAGACTTGGAGTCAGTGATATTTTTGGAGGGCGATGAGGAAAAATAATAAAATTATAGCAGTTGTAGAAAGACCACCTTTCAGTCAGTTTTCAGTATAACATCTGCATGCTTGCATGGGAAGTTTCTTCTATGCTTCCTACACGTGATACCCCTTCCACTAGTCTTCTTCCTAGAAGAGAAAACATTACTTGTAGCTTGATGTGTGAGAAATCAGCACAATCTCTTTTTCTTCCATTTAGAAGATTAATTAGTGGTTTTGTTGAGACTGGTAAAAATTGCACTAAACTTTTCTGCTTCAGACAAAATTCCATCATGTGTTTTAGTGCTAATAGGCTTCATTTACCTCAAAGTTGAAGCTTGCACACTCAGGCATGCAATTGCCTGAACTTTTCTATTTTCTTTGCTTTTATTTGCGTGTAGGTATAGTAGAGAAAGAAGCAAGTATTTCCTCCTTTTTCAGGCAGAGGAGTAAAGACACTTACCTTGGCTGTTTAGACCTGAAGATAATTTACCTTAAACACAGTTGCCAAAAAAAGGAGAGAGGAAGCACGTCAAATATAACTCCATTTTGTTATTAATGCAAAAGCAATGTTGACTCAGGGAACAGAGATCTATTTAGTATTCCCCCAGCATGCTGTACAGGATACATCCAAGGGACAGTTTATCAGGTGCAAGCAATGTTAGCTCCTGCCAGAATCACACAATACTTGAGCCTGAAAGGTACCAATCCCCCTGCTCAAAGCAAGGTTATCAGGAGCAGATTGCTCAGGTCCATGTCCACTTCTGTTTTGAGTCTCTCTTCAGAGACAGAGACTCCACAGCCTGCCCAGACAACTTCTTCTTGTGTTCAACCATCTTTGCAATTTAAAAAGTGAGCGTTTTTTAATTTTTGTCCTTAAGCAAAACTTCCTGTATTTCAGTTTGTGCCCATTGATTCTTGTCCTATCAGTGGGCATCACTGAGAAGAGTCTGGGTCTGTCTTCCATAGTCCCCCACTCTGGTACTGATACACATTGATAAGAATGCCCCAAGCATTCTCTCTCCAGGCTGAAAAGACTTAGCTCTCTCAGCTTGTCCTCATATGTCAGATACTTCCATCTCTTACCCACCTGCACAGCCCTTTGCATCACTCCAATATTTTAATGTCTTTCTTCTACTGCAGAGTCCAGAACTAAGCATAAATTTTATTCTGTCACATGCGCTACATAGATAGCTTCCTAGAATTTGCATTCTTTTCAGTCAACCAGACAAGCTTGTTCCTTGTCAGAGTGAGATTTCCTGAGGACCAATCAGTTCTTTCTTTCCCAGTGGGATGTCCTATTGATATTGCTGACTGGAGTCTGGATCAGAATGCAAAGGATATGTGAAGCAAAATGTGCCTTTGACAGTGGCTGCAAAAAAGGCAGTCTTTTGGTCTGGAAGCTGGGAGATATCATAGTGAAAGATTGGTCTGAAAAACAATGAGGGAAAACTGGAAATTGCCTTAAATCATTGCTCATCAGAAGTCAAGCTTAAGGAAAATAAATAGAACAGGGTGGACTAGACAGAACAGATAATTTTGATATCCCAGAATCATTTTACTGAACAGTGATGATGGAAGTGAGTCATTTTACTCCCTATGACTCAAAGACGTTTCAGATAAAATCAAGGTCTGTAATCTCTCTGCCTGGAGTAAATTATATTTGAATGGCAATAAGAAGATAAATGCTATTTATAAAAATGAGTGAAATCAGTTAGTATGCTGATTGGGTAGTAAAAAAAAAAGATGGAAATTATTCTCTGCAAATTCAGAAAAAGATCTTTCAGTTCAGTTTTGTGAATACTGCATGCCATTAGTATGAGCCATAGATGTCCTGTGTCTCTTTACATTTGTCTTGTGTCTGCAAAAGACACGTACACGCCTCAAAGATGTGTGTGCTAGCCTGATACTAAAGTAGAAAAGTAGTTTTTACTTATTTTACAATAAATTAATTAAAGAATTCAGCTAAACTCCTTGCACATGGATGTACCCATTGATTCACATTGCAGGAATTTTCAAGGGAAATATCAGAGTGGACTTGTCTTTTCCCATTAAAGAAAAAAAAATGCATGGATCTACAGTGTTTCCTCTTACTCTTGTGCACTCTTACATTTGCCATTACTTTGAGGTTATTTCTGAGACTGCAATTAGGTTCTTCCACCTTGATTTTAACATTGCATCAGACCAGTATGATCCTAAAGGAATTATGCCTGGGTGTAGTATTTTATTTACTCATTGCTCTTACTGGGTTGTTTGGTTTTTCCCAAAGTAAAGAAGAAAGGGAGACAGACATACTTCATTACTAAGGGAATACAGTGAGCAGAGAAGACTATATTTCTATTGTTCTAAGTGTAATTGCCAGTGCAACAATTTCCTCCCAAATACCTTAAGTTTTCCCAAATCCCTTGTGGATTTAGCTGAAACATTTAGCCTCCCCTCCTCTCCCCGTGGACTAATCCTCAAATGATGCATATTAAATTTGCAAATTTACAACTTCAAGGTAGTTAATGGAATATCAACATTTATTCTTGAACATCTGCATCTGAAATGGTGATGAAACCCCCAAATTAAGTCAAAATAAAATTGTAAACTAAATCAAGTTTTGCTTATCACAAATGAGGACAATGATCCTTCCAGATCTTGATGAATATTTTGCATCTAGCAGTAAACATCCAGGAATCAGATTAAAACTTATGTTACAGGTGTTACATCCACCAAACAACTCCTTGTCTCTAGTAATCTTTCAGGATTTTTTTTTCTCCTTCTCTTCCATGTGACTAACCATATTTACCTATATAAATGCTGAAACAATGCTTTTGATTGTGTTTGCAGTATTTCATTTCAGAGTGAAAGGAATAGTACCTGGAAAAGTCTCTAAGGATTATTAACCAAAAGGAGCATATGCTATGTTGGAGTCAGAACCTTTCCTCTGTACAAGCAAAATAACTGTTGCTGTTGGAGAAAAATCGTGATACAAGAACTAAACCTTAAAAGCCAACTCTTTAAATCCAGTTTTGTCTCATTTGTGTCACTGTTGTTCATTTATCCCTACCATTTCATGCTTTGGAAGGTAATGTGATTTCCTCTCTTGTTTTTTCTTTCTTTTTTCTTTTTTTTTTTTTTAACTTTTCCACATTGATTTGCTAGTGGTGCTGTGATAGCACAGTCTTAGAACATATTGGGTCATGACATTTCTCATAAAGAGGATTTTATAGTCCCTGCGTAGTTCTTCCAAAAGGATTGTTTGTAGATTACTTCTACTGCTCTCCATCTTAAATTGAACTTACTCTGGCATAAAGTGGTAGATTCTGCCTACAAAAATTTATACAATTTTTTTTCTAATTTTGAGTGATTCAATTTACAAGTTTGCACTCTGGCAACAACCATTCCATTTCAAGTGAAATAATTCAAATAAAGGTCACTAGATGTTACAACTTAAGCAGCTGTGAATTATTAAATCAGACATATGCAACTTTTGATAAAATGCAGAGAAACTTTTGATGCAGAGAAATACTGGGTAAAAATGGTGAAAGTCAATCAGGTTGGATCATTAAAACACTTCTGATGTTTTTCACAAGTCTATACTTTTCTGGAGATTGAATATCATGCAGTATATAATAATCATTATCAATGAGAATTTTTGGGGAGCTTTCTGTAATAATCAGAATGACTTGCTGGGTTAAACTCAGGAAAATTATATTGCTCTTACTGTAAAGAATAATTTATCACTAGAATCACCATCTACTGCATAAAGGTCTGCTCTGCCAGGATAGCACCACTAAATTTCTGTTCAAATTCCTGGAAAATCTCACAAGAGTCTAGGATGCCTAATCTTAAAATAGAGCAGCAGTGAAGTGAGAATGCAATGTTCTGACTGCAGAGGTGCCATACTCTGTTTGACCCTGTAACTCTGGTCCTGCTCTTGTTGTTCCAAGTATTTTGCATCTATGTGATCTCTTCATTTCCCAGTTCTCATCAGGAAGGATTAAATTGCTGCCCTCTGAGTACTGTTAGGAGTCTGTGGTGAGAGTTAATAGAAAAGTGAATCATATTGATGGGCAAGTGCTCTCAGTTGAACTGCAGCTAATCTGCTGATTTTCCTTAGCAGAGAGAAATAGGAGTGCACACCAAGCCTGTGGCACCAGCATTAAGCCATGTCTGGGCTAGGGAAGGTCCAGTCGCTCCATTTCCCCTTTTTCAGCATCCCTGCTTTCACAGGAAGGACAGACCACAGTCCCCTGGGCTGCAGAAGCCAGTCTGACATGGGGTGCAGCTGGAATGGGAGGTTGCCTGACCCAAACCTTCCCGAGCTGAGCTGATCATGTGCAGAGCTGCTCAGAGGGACCCAGAACAGCCCTGACTGCATGCTTTCCCAATATTCCCTTTTCCCCTTCTCACGCATAATCAGCCCCACCTGACTTTGCTTTTTTCCTCACTAGCCCTGGGTTTGCTGATTTTATGCCCTATTTGTTAATTCTGGCTTGGTGTGAACCCCTGTTAAGCCAGAACTCCCATTACTGTGCTTCCATGCTATTCACCTGAAGGGAGTTTCTCATGCTTGCTTTCACTTAGGTATTTTATCCCACTATTCAATACTGTCTTAGTAGTTTTAGACCACTTTGAGTTTTGCCACCTACTTACCTTTGATTTTGTACAGTGTCTAGCAGACTCTCACATTTTTTCCTTCGTAATCTGACGTCAGAGCAGGATTCCTTATCTACCTGTGTACCTGAACTGGGTGCTCACATTTTGGTTACAGACAATTACTTACATAGAATCCCATGCTAATGAAACCTTGTGTCTTATCATCTGCTTGTCTGCCCATGCTTGGATCTTGTACTCAACTGGTGACATTGTGATAGTGACTGCAGACTGGCAGCTTGGGCAGGTGAACAAAATTTTGATCTCAGAACTGAAGAAGGGATCATGCAGGTGTAATCAGACTAATTAAGAACAGAGGGGAAAAGGTTATTGCTGCAGTGGTGAAGGGGTCTGTTGAATTTCAGGAATTTTATGAACCCAGGATGGTGTGAGCTTATCTTCCTTACAGTTCTCTGTGCCTCCTGTAGGGATGCAACCTGAATGCTGAAATTACAGTAGTGAATCAAACCAAAGACCAACTCAGTTCACCACATTGTGTATCTCAAAGTTTCAAAACAAAAGGTATTTCAGAGAAATGTGCTGAATGAGAAGAACATGCTCAAGTGTTTTAAGATCCCTTTAAACCTTGTACATGAAGGTCTATTTCCAGCCTCATTTTGTGTGCTCCCAGCTGCTAGACCACTTTCTTCTGCTTCACATCCTTCAGGAATGGGGAATACTAGCACTTAAAGCAGAATCTTGGGAACCAGTCAGTGCAGTATAAGACAATTTTCTTCCTTTCATTCAATTTGCATCTATGAACAACACATGCTGGTTTGGTATTTCAATCAATATTTCTAAGGCACATGTAGCAGAGCCTTAACTAAAATTTTTCCTAAATTTTTCCTAAATTGTCTTTGATGCTTGTCATAATGTTCATGTTTGTATTTGAACTTGTAGTTAATTCATTAGAGTCCTGAGTCATCTGTTTTTCAGAGCAATTTTATCCTGGATGTATATTTATTTTAACTGAACTATCCACAGCTTTTCCCCTCTGCTAGCTGGAAAAGCTAGAGGATAAAATTAAAATTTCCTGAAAAAGCTGATGCGTTATTGTTTGGATGCCTCTAAAAAGCTGTGATAGGAATGCAGTGAAATCAAAAAAATTTTCCCCTGCTGTGGCCTGTCCTGTTTCTAATCATTATTTTTCAATGCTTTGAGCACTGATTATCACTACTTTGCCTCTGCCAGGAATGGATGCATTTGAGGGAGGTGCGGTGAGCACACCTTAACTATACACACTGTGTTTTGCTGCTGCCTGTCCTGACAAAAGTGAGTGTTGTGTAGAGTCTAACCCAGGGTTTTGGTTCTCACTGAATTCTTTTGGGTCCTTCTTTTGACCCATGTCAGGTCATCAGCAATGGACCCTTAGGACAGGGAAGGAGCACTTTTTACAGAAATGTTACATTCTCTAGGACTACAGCAACAGTTACAGGCTTTTGTTCCTGAGGATTTCATTTGTGCAAAAGCCTTTGTACAACTTTCTGAGTTCAAAGGAAAAATCAGCTCCAAGAAAATCCTGTCCCTCATTAGCACAATGAAGAGTTGTTTGTACAATCATTTGATCTTAGCACAAGCATTGACAAAGAGGATTAAAAAGTAAACCAAGCCTTCTCAGAGGGTGTCTCCAGACATGACAGGCAAAGAAGTTGTTATCCTTATTAGAAGACCAGTAAGAACTCCAAAGGATACATTAAGCAAAGAGACAAACTGGACTCGTTTGGAAAAAAAACCTCTTTCTAGAGAAACAGTTTTTCTTCTCTCATAAATTTCCGATGGCAGACTAATTTTTCTTTACATGAATAAGGCAATACTGCTCCATTAGACAGGGTTTACAGATTGTGTTATAACCAGCTGTGGAATTTTGTGCTCAGGCTCCAAACAGCCTGACACTACAGCAAATAGTGTATGCAAGTACAGCGTTTGCATATAAGGAAAAAAAGCTCATGGAGCAAGAGCTAATTAATTTTAAAAGAGAAGTAATTACTTTAAGGCTTAATTAAAAATTAACCTGCTTCAAGACCTACTGAGAAAATTACTGCAAAGTGTGACTTAGCTTAATTTTGGCATGGCTGCATCACACACTCACTTGAGACAAAGAGGTTCCAGATTGAAGCAGGTGGGAGTCTTCCCCCTGGGTTTGTAGTGAATTCATGTTTTAGCAGACTGGCTTACTTCACATCCTAAACCTGTAGTTTTCCTTCACCTAAGTACAATAAATGTTCAAGGCCAGGCTGGATAGAGCCTTGAGCAACCTGATGTAGAAGCTGGCATCCCTATCCAAGGAAGGGGAGTTGGATCTAAATGATATTTAATGTGCCTTCCAAGCCAAACCATTATATGATTCTATGATTCTGTAATACAGTGTATAATTCAGGTGCTCATCCTGTGCATCAGCCAAACTGATTTGCTTCAGTCTACTAATGTGAGTGTTCACCTTGGGATGTGTGACAACCCAGGGTCAGACATGACTGTTGGCTTTTTTGGTAAGGTTTAAATAGGTCCAACAGAGGATACTGACAAAAGACACGGCTGTCTTCCACATGTGTAACCTGTCCTCTGACAGGTTGCATGAAGTGTTTCCAGTGCTTATTTTTATAATTATAAAAAACAAAACAAAACAAACCCCAAAAAACACACAAAAAACGCACACAAAAAACCACCACCACCACCACCAACAAAAAACCCCAAAAACAAACAAAAAAACCCCCAAAACCTTCCCCCTCCCCCCCCAAAAAAAAAATCCTGAAGTGTTTTGATGGTGTCCTAATAAGAAATAGATTTTAAAAAAAGATTAACCTTTGAACATTTTGGGAAGATTTCTCTAACTGAAATATACTGCATTTTCTTCCACACTTTTTAACTGGGAAAAAATCAGCTTTGTGGTTTGTTGAGTTTTTTCCCTAAAGAGAGAGAATTATGTGAACTGTTTAAATCTTCAGGATCTACAGAGATTTCTACATATGTCAAGGAACTTTGTTTAAAAATAGTTCCCCAGTAATCTCTAGATATATAGCCTACAGCCAGACAAATGCAACAATTTTTACCCAGGCAATCTTGTGCTTTTCAACAATAGATAGCTTTGGCTTCTTGCTTCTTTTTTTCCTTAGCAAATAGTAAATTCACAATTGCATGCAGTTCTAAAGAGATTGTGTGGGCAAATACTTTCTGCCAAAAAAAAAGTGAAAGACTATTCAAAAATGTTAAAATGATCTAATAGCTGAACACTCAAAATACTTTTGACATTTTTTAAAAGAAATAGTTCATCTTCTCATGTTGAAATGGCCTTTACTTTTTGAAGTAACTAAGTGATAGAGTGGGAGTTAAGAAAAAAGGTTAAGTAACCTCGAGACAAAACCAAATGCTCGTCTTCCAACAAACTCTAAACCTTAACTTGACCTGCATTATTATTTCTTCCTTGCGTGGTTTTGATATTACCTGAAACATCCTTTTCTTCTCCTCTTGTCTGAGCCCTCTCCCAGTTCAACCAAACAATAAAGGTCTCTTGGCAATCAGGCAGATTGCTTTGCCATGGATACAAAATGCAGAAATCAGATGAATAACTCCATAAGCATTTTCCAAGTTCACTCAATTCTGAGTTCTCTTCAGGGGAGAAATGAACGATTTGGAGGGCGTAGGACTGGAGAAAGAAAAATATTTTGTTCCAGCTTTAAACTACCTTTGTAGAGAGTTTCATAGAATGCTAACACTTCTTGAAATAACTCCTTTTCCTTTTCCTTTCATTTTCCCGATCTGACTGGAAGTCCTGGTCACTTCAAACACTGAAGCCAAAATAGGGAAGGTTTTGCTTCCTATGGCTTCTCAGGGTCTGTTGCTGGGGTACACGAATGGCTTCTGAAAACTTTATTCTATTTGAATGCTCCAGCACTAATTTAAAATTATATTAAATTGAACCTGTAATATATTTCCAATTCTGCCATCCCTGTCCCACCCACTGTCTCCTTGGCTTCAGCATTTCACTGCATTTTATGTTCCCTCTGTATGTTGGGTTGTGCCTGAGACGTAGCCAGTGGACTATAAAGGTCTTCCAAAATGTGTCTGCTGAAAGCTTTATCACTGGCTTCCAAACAAATTTTCTAATACTTTTAATAAATACCATTTTCTTCACAAAATGAACTTTCAGAGAATAATAAAGGAAAATAGTAAAGGGCACTAATATCTTGTATATTTAATTTTTTAGTTAGCTAATTTTTAGTGAGGGATTATAGCTATTTACATATTAGACCATATTTAATTTTTTGTTTTCATGTATCTTGCTTTTATGCATTTCAGTTATATATTAAAATGATAATATATACGTTGGCAGTACATATATGATTATACATCCTACTGATCTTTATCTACTTGAATTTATGTCTTAAGCATTTATATTTTTATGCAGCCAGTAAATTAAAATATAGTGACTAAATAAATAAACTGAGCTATATGAGAAGTCTGATGGAAAATTAATGCAAGAGACAACTTGAATTCAATCTTTTTGATTAAAGAATAAAACACTGCCATAAAGTGATTTATGACATAGTAATGCATAAACAAGGAATTACAGGAAATAACTATCTGTTGCCAACAAAATACCATAAACAGGAAGCAGCTCAACTCTACCGATTCTTCCCCCATTGCTGCTGGTATTTCATCAAGGGACACACGACTGCGGTTCAGAACAGATGATATAGATACATATAAAATCAGCTGAGTTACTGTAGCATTGGCATACATACCTACTATGTTTAGTTTTGCTAACAAGCACAATAATTAGCAGAGAAAATGTAGCAGCAGAGCCTTTAACTGAATTAGTAGTCAGAGCAGGTACCTAGGGTTTCTGGCAGGATTGAGTTGCTTGCACTACAGCCTGAATGATGTGTGTTCACTCTCAGCAGCTACATCAGGAACTAAATAGGTGTGAGGGTCTGTGCACCCATGCTGTGCCTATATTGCATACCTTGGGAGGATCATTTTGAAGGTAAATCTTGCAGCAACTACAAACCCACTTAAAATTAGATACTTTATCCTACAAATGTGTTCCATAAAGGTGCTATGCCAGATTTTAAAACTATTTTCTGCTGACAAGGTCCACTTCCAAGCTATGACTATCACAAAAAAATGGTGATAAGAACTCAGTCTAGAACACGGAAAAAAATATGGTTTATGACAAGACAGCTATTGTCACATGAGTTGGGCCTGATGAATTTTATCCTAGAAGACCACAGACGACTTTCAGAACTATTAAGGTGTAAAGTAGACATGGTACTGATTATTAACTGCATACATATATACTGAAGAAACTTTGCTATTATTTTATTTTAATTTATTTTAGTCTGAGTAGAGAATATATTAAATTGTAGGTCATACACCTAAACGTCAAACCCATAAAAAAACAATTCAAATGAATAATGGTATCAAATATTTGTAAGCATCTACAAGATAAGCAAAAGATTAATAGCAGTCAACTGGATTCATATTAGCAAGTCAGATCAAACCAACCTGAACTCCTTCTTTCCTTTCTAGCCATGTGTTCTGTTGTGGATCTTAGCTCTATTAAGGCTCATAACAACGTCTCCTATAATATCCTCAAAAGCATGACCAGTAGGTCAAAGGAAAAATCTGCATCCAGATTTCTGGCCCCTAACATAAAAAGGACATGGCCCTGTTGGAGTAAGTCCAGAGGAGGCCACAAAGATGATCAGAGGGCTGGAGCAACTATGAAGGCAGGCTGAGAGAGCTGGGGTTGTTCAGCCAAGAGAGAGGAGAAAGCTTCAGGGAGACCTTAGAGCAGCCTTCCAGTGCCTAGAGGGGGTCTAAAAGGGAGCTGAAGAGGGACTTCTTACCAGGGCTTGCAGTGACAGGACAAGGAAAAATGGCTTCAAGCTGAAAGAAGGTAGGATTATATTAGATATTAAGAAGAAATCTTTTTCTGTGAGGGTGGTGACACACTGGAACATGCTGCCCAGAGAACCTTGGGAATGCTCCCATACCTGGAAGTTTTCAAGGCCAGGATGGGTGGGGCTACAAGCAACCTAGTTTAATGGAAGTTGTCCCTGTCCATGGCAGGGGGTTTGGAACTGGATGGTCTTTAAGACCCAACAAAACCATTCTAGGATTCTATGAAGGTGAAGAAATATGATTTACAGTGGAAGACTGATTGGATAACATACCTGAAGAATAAATACCAGAGGGTTCCTTGCCAAACTGGAAGGAAGCAGCTAGTCAAATTCAGCAGATACATTTCACAGGTGGGGTCCTTTTTGTTCAGTGGTTTTATTACTTATGTAGGGAAAGAAATGAAGAGCATTACATTTATCAACAATTAAATTTGGAAATTTTTATAATTCGTGATGATATTTGTATATATATATATAAACATTATATGTGTATATACATATATATATAACCATAATATATATCATACATATAATGATAAACCTTTGATATTAAAATAAAAGCTCAGTGAAACAAGTAGATGTATTCAGGTTCACAACAAGAGAGGTGGAACCACAGGGTGGGTAGTTGCTCTGAGGAAGGTCTCTGGGAATTGCTGCAGTTCACAAGTCAGGTGAACCCTTTAATACCGTGCAGGTACAAAGAAGATCATTGTACTCAGCCATCAGCCAGAATGGTGGAAAAATTCTTTAGTAATGTTCCTCACTGGTAGGACCTAACCCCATTTGCTGTTTCAAGAGCCATCTCAGGAAGATGTAGACCAATTAAAATGCACTAAGAAAAACAAAAATCATTTGACTAGAGATATAGAAAGTGTTATTTATGAAAAAAGGTGTTTGGGTTTCGGTTATTTTAGGTGTTTTAGTAAACAGAAGAAGAATCTGAGGGGAATGTAACAACAGGCTTTCAACATGAAAAAGCTGTTGCAAAGAAAAGGGAATAATCTATTATTCATGTCCAAAATGGGTAGAGGCCAGATGTAATAGTTTTAAGCTGCAGTAAGAAATATAAATGTTAAATATGAGGAAAACTTTTCACTTGTTAAGTGAAGCAGTGAAAGAGAATGTGCAGTAAGCCTGCAGAGTCTCATCACAGCAGGTTTGTGAGACAAGGTAATGAGGGAATTGAAGGTGTTTAATACTTTCTCAGGGAGTGAGGATGAACTAAATGACCTCTCAAAGGCCTTCTCATCTTTATGAAGGCCCTATATATATATATATTTTTTTTTTTTCAGAGTATACCATTATTCTTTTGACCTAGCAGCCTTTAAGTTCAGATGTTACNGAGACCTTAGAGCAGCCTTCCAGTGCCTAGAGGGGGTCTAAAAGGGAGCTGAAGAGGGACTTCTTACCAGGGCTTGCAGTGACAGGACAAGGAAAAATGGCTTCAAGCTGAAAGAAGGTAGAATTATATTAGATATTAAGAAGAAATCTTTTTCTGTGAGGGTGGTGACACACTGGAACATGCTGCCCAGAGAACCTTGGGAATGCTCCCATACCTGGAAGTTTTCAAGGCCAGGATGGGTGGGGCTACAAGCAACCTAGTTTAATGGAAGTTGTCCCTGTCCATGGCAGGGGGTTTGGAACTGGATGGTCTTTAAGACCCAACAAAACCATTCTAGGATTCTATGAAGGTGAAGATATATGATTTACAGTGGAAGACTGATTGGATAACATACGTGAAGAATAAATACCAGAGGGTTCCTTGCCAAACTGGAAGGAAGCAGCTAGTCAAATTCAGCAGATACATTTCACAGGTGGGGTCCTTTTTGTTCAGTGGTTTTATTACTTATGTAGGGAAAGAAATGAAGAGCATTACATTTATCAACAATTAAATTTGGAAATTTTTATAATTCGTGATGATATTTGTATATATATATAAACATTATATGTGTATATACATATATATATAACCATAATATATATCATACATATAATGATAAACCTTTGATATTAAAATAAAAGCTCAGTGAAACAAGTAGATGTATTCAGGTTCACAACAAGAGAGGTGGAACCACAGGGTGGGTAGTTGCTCTGAGGAAGGTCTCTGGGAATTGCTGCAGTTCACAAGTCAGGTGAACCCTTTAATACCGTGCAGGTACAAAGAAGATCATTGTACTCAGCCATCAGCCAGAATGGTGGAAAAATTCTTTAGTAATGTTCCTCACTGGTAGGACCTAACCCCATTTGCTGTTTCAAGAGCCATCTCAGGAAGATGTAGACCAATTAAAATGCACTAAGAAAAACAAAAATCATTTGACTAGAGATATAGAAAGTGTTATTTATGAAAAAAGGTGTTTGGGTTTCGGTTATTTTAGGTGTTTTAGTAAACAGAAGAAGAATCTGAGGGGAATGTAACAACAGGCTTTCAACATGAAAAAGCTGTTGCAAAGAAAAGGGAATAATCTATTATTCATGTCCAAAATGGGTAGAGGCCAGATGTAATAGTTTTAAGCTGCAGTAAGAAATATAAATGTTAAATATGAGGAAAACTTTTCACTTGTTAAGTGAAGCAGTGAAAGAGAATGTGCAGTAAGCCTGCAGAGTCTCATCACAGCAGGTTTGTGAGACAAGGTAATGAGGGAATTGAAGGTGTTTAATACTTTCTCAGGGAGTGAGGATGAACTAAATGACCTCTCAAAGGCCTTCTCATCTTTATGAAGGCCCTATATATATATATATTTTTTTTTTTTTTTAATAAGACTTTGAGTATTCTTTTTGGGTTTTTTTTAAGGTGAGGAGCTCATTCATCATCTAAATAAGCATTTCACAGAAACATAGAATGGGTTGTGTTGGAAAGGACCTTGAAGATTGTCTAGATCCAACCCCTCCTGCCATGGAGAGGGACACCTTCCATTAAAGCAAGTTTGTCCAGAGCCCCATCCAACCTGGCCTTGAACACTGCCAGGGATGTGGCATCCACATTTTCAGTTTATGGGGTTTTTTAGGGAGGGAGTTGTTCGATGAGATTCTGACAGCCTTGTATCTGTAGTTATACAAGTTTATTGTGCTTTGACATTTCTCTTTCACTTATGTTAACTCTGGAAGGTAGAGATGTAGCAGTGTTCATTACAGCACATTCACTGACAAGTGAGAGACTGGAATTGTCTGCTGACTTAGATTCCTAAGTTTCATCAGACATCTATTAACAGTATCATCTCCGTGGAATATTTCAATTATTTATTTTTTTTAGCTTTTGATTGAATAGACGTCTGTGCTAAATTTTTAATCAAAAATGTTTGTCTTGCATAAAATTTTATTGTATCTAGATTCTTCCTTGACATTAAAGGTACAGTAGACAAAGAAAAAATGTCTTGGTTCTCAGGCTGCTTTTGGCAAAAGCAGTCCCATGTTGCAGCCTTCAACATAAGATGAAAAAAAAGTACATTTGTTTTTCAGGTATGCTCAGTGTCAACAGAGACAATGGGGTGCATTTGCAGCTGGATTAAAATTACTTTCTTATAAATCAAACAAAGATCACGGAATGAAAAACTGCAGAAATAGATTAACAAATCACTGCTTACGAGTTGATGTAGAACCAATCAGATTTTAGACCAAGGTTCAGCTGTTAATATATTGTTGTACTACAAATTACTCTTTCTTTAAAAAAAGAAAACCTGCCCCTCATTTATTTAAATTTTATTACTATTTTAATTTTATGTAACAGAAAAGACTCAGAGAAAATATGCAGGCTATAAACAGGAAAATCCTAATTCAGTGCTCTTAAGGTGCAGCATTTAGTACTAACTTTTTCATGTAATTAAATAGAAGCCAAAGGGCAATTACTTTATCATATTAAAATAAAGTTCTGCACAGTCAGCTGGCAACAAATCTCCTCTTTTTCAGTGTTCATGTATCATTGAAGACAATGTCCTACAGAGTTCAGTCAACATTCCTGATCTTTTTAGGGTCAAAAAATAGAAAAAGAAAAAAATAAAAGAGAAAAGGAAGTAAGGAGGTGGTGGGAGAGGGGGAAAGAACTATTGTAGCTCAGAGGTAGTTATAAAAAATCTCACCCAGCAATTTCAAATAGTAGATAAAATTTTGCTTTTCTATTATAGCATAAAGTGTTTTAACAATACAAAAGCAGCTTCCAGGTGCTCTTGGGCAATGACAGATAACTACTTTTATTGGATCACCAGGCCAAGCTGATATCCAAGGCTTCAGATGGTGTTTGAATTTGCAGCTACCAGTGCTGTCTGACTCATGGAAAATAGTTAAAGGGAGATAAGTACATACTCAGAGCAGGCAGGTGCTTCTTTTACAATCCTCTCTGTGCTCCCTCTATTTTCTTCAGCCAGTTTGATTGCCACTTGGCTTCCTTTCTCCCAAATCCCTGGCTAATCTCTTCTATATAGGCTCTTTTGCCACCCTTATCACCACAGCATCCAAGTGGCTGCCAGTAGCGCATTAAGTTGCGCAGTAAGATGTCACACGTGTCTCCTGGTCTCTTTCATCCGCTTTCCAGGGGAAAAAAGAACCTGTGTGACCAACAGGATGTTTTAGCAGGGTATTAATTCTTCTTTTCCTTTTACTATGCATACTATAATGTTTGAGAAATCTTGGCAGAAAGAGCTTTCAATTGAGGTGAAAAGGGGGAACAGTCATGTACACTGATGAATTGGTGCAGATAGTTTCCTAAGGATTGATGACCTTTTTCCCCTCCTCCAGAAGTGGCAAACATAATTAAGGCTGAAATATCATCCACCAGGATAAAACAGAATGTCTTTCCAGCCAAGGATGACTGGAGTCTTCTTTTCTGTGAACCAGAGTAAATCCATTAGCATTTCTGTGCCAAGAAACCCAGCTGAGAAAAAGCTCTTGCACTGTGCCCTTCCAGAAGCCCAGTTCTGTAATGTATGATGGCCCCATTCAGGTATTCGAAACTGAAAATTTAAGCTCCCAAATATGAAACTTGAAATGGTGGTTTTAATGATTTGCTTCAAAGTGATTTTTCAAGGTCACACAAATACACTGTAGTCAGGTACTTCATCTATTTGAAAAATTTTGATACTAAGAAAAATATTTCTTAGAAAATCATAATCAAAAGCATCACATAGCCATTGAACACGAAGCATTTGGACTGTTGCAAGAACAGCTGTCATTTCATGAAAACAATACAAGTAATTATGGACCCCAATTAATTTCTCTGTAAGTAAATCCCTGGGTACTTTGGAGCTGTGGAGTGAAGCAAAGCAGTATTCCTACTTCAGACTGCAGCTCCAGACCACACCAAGTAACTCACAACTGCCTGCCATGCCTGGACTTTTCCCACCTGTGGAAAGAGACCCTTCAGGGCTTTCTTCATTCTTCTGGGTCCATGACAACTTTGAGGTTGGAACAGAATGTGGGTCTATCCACCCGTACATCTAAGGAGAGGTAGCACAGAAGACTTTCAGCAGTCCAAGAGCTGAACTAGTAGCTTACTTGTGATTAATACCCTGCAAAGTTTCCACAGTGATCACCAGCTGACAACCTGCTACTTGAAAGAAAAATCAATAAAATAGATGCCTTTGTTATCCCGGTGGATTAGCACCTATCATAATTAAATTTATAGTCTAACACCTTAGCAGACACTTAAATTGCTTTCATTACACTTATTTCTGCCATCCATGAGTCAAGCTCACGCTTTAGGTAAAACAACCTTCTCTCATATCTTTCTGGAATTTGGTTGCAAAGTTTTAAGCACAGGAAAATTATCCCCATGATGAGTAGCACCAAAGTTTGTTTTTATATCTGTCACATTTCATTTGAAAGGGAAGAGCTACCACATGTACCATCATTTTTATGTGATAAAACTATACCATCACCCAGTCACTGACTTGTTGTCATTAAATTTTTAAAATAAGAAATCACACTTCTGAAGTACCAAAGGTAAAGATTGTTCTGAAGGTAAAGCTTCTTCAACAATCTTTGGTGGCTTTAGCAGATTTCTGTTAGACTTAGTGTTCAATATCCTTTTTCCATGCATCATTCCCTCTAAGCAAATTGGCAAGGAGAGCCTTTTCTAGCGATGATTCTTTTAGGGATCTATTTTACTCATAAGGATTTCTGGAAGAAGGCTTCTCTTCAGTGAAAAATAGTTATGAGCTGTTAGCATACTCCAGTTCACTTTAAACTCGTTTTGCATTCATCTTTAGGATTGCTGTTAAAGAGTAGAAGCAGGGAATAGCAAGTGTGAAATTTATTGGGCGGCAACACAAAGCTGCTGTCTCTAGAAAAAGCTTAGCTGAATATGAAGTTTTTCTCTGCCATTTAATAGCTCACACAAATATATGTAGTCTTTAGTAGAAGAGCCTCTCAATATACAGAAGCCAACAAAGAATTGTGTTTTTCCTTATTTACAGGAGTTGAAAAAATTTGCCACATTTAATTCATAATTCCTAACCAAGATGATTGAACTGTATTTCATGTACATTAAACTTGTTTTCCATCTGTTTCAGTTTCTCACATTAACATGATCAAGTGTGTTGAAAACCAGAGTTTCTTGTAATATAAAGTATAACACACTCTCATGAAAACAGAGTATTATGAAGGATTTGGGTCATGCAACATAGACAGATAACATATGTCACAGAGCTGACTTCTTCAAAAGATCAGACTCACTATCTAAGACTAAAGTAACCACAGACACACACACACAAACGGAGTATTAAAGACACCTGGAAATAAAATTAAATCACTCTTGTTCAGAAACAAAGTATGATAGCAGTGAGGTTAATCTGCAGAATTTCTAAGATGGCAAGAATGCTGAAACAAGACCAGTTTAGAAGAAAAGCACAGGCAAAAAGCCAATAATTATGTTTGGCCAATTCAGGTAAACGCTAAGTCTTTATCAAGTAGTATTTCTTCACGTCCAGAAATAAGACGTTTGTAATACCTTTTCTAAAAGAATTGCTGCTTAAAAATGTCTCAAAATAAACCTGAACATAAGTGAAAGTACTTTTATCTGGCAAGCTACAAGATGATACTTTGTACCCTTGTCTAGGTTTTATGGCATATTGCAGTGACTTTTTCATCAAAATCTAATATCAGAAATTTTCTAATTCTTTATGTTGCACATTAGCTTTATTGCATCAGTCAAGCTTTTTTCAGTTTGGCAAATACTGGAATTTTCCATACTGTAGTTCTCTAATATTTTCAGCGCAGGTTTGCACTATAAAATTAGAGACTTCTTTAAGCCTTACTTTGGAGTATGACTTTTAAACATTGTTGAGCACAGTCATTTTACTGTGATCACTCATGGTGAACGAAAATCAAACTATTTCCTTATGCATACTTTTAAAAGAAATATTTGTTGTCAAGTAGGATCATAGAATAAGCTGAGTTTGAAGGGACCTATCACGACCATCAAGTCCACTGCTGGATCTGTGTAGGACAGCCCAAAAGTCACATCATGTCCCTGAGAGCATTGTCCAAAAGCTTCTTGAATACTGTTGGGCTTGGTGCTGTGACCACTTCCCTGGGGAGCCTGTTCCAGTGCCCAACCACCCTCTGGGTGAAAAACCTTTTCCTGATATCCATCCTAAACCTTTTCCTGATATCCATCCTAAACATCCCCTGACTCAGTAGCAATGCAGCTTTTTCAAAAGACTCATCTTTCACCATATTAATTAGAATGACTCAGGATGAAATCTGCTGAAATTAACTAATTAAGCATGTTAACACCTTTCTTTCCATATGTTGAATTGAAGGTCTTCTTGCCCTTACCTTTCCTAATCCGGACGTTCTTTATGAAATGTTATTCTTAGATTTTAATTTCTTCAGCATTTTCAGCTATTGTTAGTTATCCACATGCATTTAAGAAAATATAAATTGACCCTTTTGTCTTTTTTTTCCAACTAAAATTATCTTTATTGTAATCATCAAGTTGATATTTGATATGGGTCAAGACCTCTTCTGCACTCCCCTCTCACCTCCTGTTATTGAGTTTCTAGGCTTTCAAGGATACAAGAGAGACTTGGTCAGATGGGCTTGAATTTCTACTCTATCAGTCTGCACCTACTATTTTTACTCAGCTAAATGCCACCAAAACCAATCTTGTCATAAACCAATTTTATGTTTTTAGGTTATGCAGTAAGTCATCATTTTTAAAAGAAGGGCATGTAGAGTACATAAGTGACGTAGCTTGTTGGGTCAAAGTGTAAAACATTTTGATAATGCAAGTCTTAACCCTGAGAGCTTCACTGACTGTGGAAAAGCATCCTCTTACAAGGGTATTACTGACAAAATACTTATTTCCAAGCCTTTAATTTATTTAATGCTTTTAGTACAAGCTCCTTTTTGCTGTGAACCTTCCTCACTTCTACATCTGCCTCTTCTCTTGTTGCCTCCTGCACACTTTGCATCAACCTAGATTGTATAATTTAATCTATGTATCCTTTTCTAAAATTACTCATATTTCTACCTGTTAATACAGGCCCTAAATTCCTAGAGCTCACAGACAATTGTTCAATCAAATACCTCTAAACTCACTTTGGATGCCCTTAGCTTTTGCACTTTTCTTTCATAAGACTTGAATTCCTTTCATTCTACATAAAAGAATGAACAAATCGTCATTCTGTCATGATCATCTCTCATTTCTTGCTCATTTAAGTGAGATTTGTCTATTCTTTTCTGGGGTTTTCAACATCCACCATCTTGGGATTAACTTCTCAAGTTCTTGGAATAAAGTGATGAAGCAGTGTGATGTCATCTCTTCACATAATTTTGTCACAAGCTGCCCTTATCTAGGTGAATCATATGGCTTGAGGATTTTGGCATTTGACGGGTTACACCACGATTTCTTACATACCTTCAGTATACAAATATTTACCATATTACTAGCCCAGGCTTTCCTAAACTTGGATGAAAAAGAAAAGGTGTTGGATTTCTGGGGGGAAATGTTTTACCTAAGGTGCAGTGAACAACAAAAATCCTGCAAGAAAATCAATGGAAGCAATAGAGCTTTAAGTGGAAGCATTTCTGTCTCTGTCCTTGCCTCCCAGCTCTTTTCCTGTTTAGAGAATACACTGTATGAATCACCAGAAATGTGAATGACTACAGGATTTACTGTACAGGGAAGATATTCTTGCTTTTTTTAATGCCGTGACTTGGATTATGCAGTGAGGACATTTTTGTTTTATTCAATATAAAAAAAAACAACCAACACACAAATACCCACAAAACCCAAAGATGGGATAATAGAATAATTTGGCTTGACAGGACTCTTAAACATCATCTGGTTCCAACCCCTTTTAAAAGATATTACAAAGCTGGCCAAAATATTATGTATTTAACATGTCTACTTATTTTTAGTGTCTGTATTATATCAATAATTTATAATCTAAAAAAGTTAAAAGTTTTTTTAATTATCTTAGTATCGTGACTTTTTAATATATCATTTACCATTTCTAAAATGTACTTCCCAAGACAAATGTGTTGACAGGTTTCCATTTTCCATATTTTCGTGGGTTATGTTTTTTAACAATTAAAACACCACTTTACTGTGAAGGTACCTTTAACTCAAGGGCTTTCAATTCTCAGGTACTGGTACTGAGATGAGTTTCTCAAACAATACTACATGATTTAACTTTGCACACTGAAAGCCTCCACTAATTTGTTTTGTCATTCAGAGCATCTAATCTTAAGCAGAACTCTGCAATATCACATTTAAGAAGAAGAAAGAATGTTGTGGCTTGTAAATGACAAGTATTACTCGGAATATAGAGAGGAATGGATCACTGCAGAGATTAAGGGATGGCCATTTCAAGCTTCAAAGCCATTCTGTGATGAATTCTAATTCTCTTCCTGACCCTAACATTTAGCAGAAGTAGGGTAATATGAAGAAAATTGCAGATGAATGTAAGCACATTTCCTTTGCTGGAAAATAAAAAGAATGCACATTGCTAGGTACATCTTTCATCTCTAACAAAGAGATAACACTTCTGTAGATGTTTTGCTTTGGAAAATTCAATAATGCCTTAAATTTCACTCTTGAGCAAAAGCTCCTACTATAGTAAATTTTTTCATTAGAAAAGTGTTCAAGCCAGAAAAGGAATTATAGCCCAATAAACAAAGTTTACCATTTACAGTATTCAGACAATGCACTTTAAGATAACAGCCTTATCATTTGCAATTTGGATAAGGCACTAGTGTGGAATTTGAGTCAGCTGCAGGGTTTAATATTTCAGTAATACTTGACAGCACTGGCATACTACAGAGAAGAAAATGCTATCTCCACTCATGTAATCTTAAGGAATTTGTAATTGTCTCTGGTCAGCAACAAACAACATTAAACTGTTTTCCAATAACAGTTGGGAGAAGCAATGCAGTTCCTATCCACTTCCACGGGATTATCAGTAATGATGTTCCAAGGTTTTGCTCCCCACAGAAAAAAATCCCTCATGGAACCCTGGGTTTCAGGTTTCTTTTGAAAAGCAGTGGAAATGTTTTCAAGAAATCCTTTGGAATGATCCTTAGATCATGCAAAGTGGTCTGACATGAATGGAAAAAATATTGAAAATTGTAAGAAGTGTGATGTTTTCAGAATCTAGCTTAAAATTGTAATGGCCAGAACCAAAATCCTGACTGGAAAATTCCTTAGTTTAATATTAGAAATCCAAAGTATATGGAGATTGATTATATACAAAACTGAAAATAGCAAGGGAAACCACCGTGTTTGAAGGACAGTGGGATTATCTGCAGTTCCCAAAGAACTGCAACTATTGCTCAGTGGAAAATTTTGCTCATCACTAGAACTCACCTGTCCTGTTCCAGAGGTAATACTGACTTAAATCAGCTGACAGTTTTGTTAAGCTAGTTTAAGAAGTAGACCGGGCAGCACACTTTCCACAGAAGGTGGATGCTTGATGAAATACAGCTTTTCACCAACCCCATTTATGTGGATTCTCATCAGAAAACTTCTCTAAATTAGCTCCCTCTACTTTTCCCTATTGCAAAATTCAGAAACAGCTCTCTGTGGAAAGACACATGATAACAATTCAGGTATACAAGACAAATGTGTGTCCATCTCACAGTAAGGAGAAAAACTAAGTCAAGGTACAGACTTCAGGCAGGCAGGCAGCCTTGGCCCTGTTGCAGCAGCTGCTCCTGCTGATGCCTTCACCAGAGCCAGCAGCACCAACAGGCAGTCATCAGAGGCAGCAGGAGCTGGAGAAAGAGAATCTGCATTTTGAGAAAGGAGTATTCAAAGGATATGTGGCTCTTTCTGCAGGGGCTCTCTAACCTGGGCATATCTCACGACTGCTGGCCAGAGCACTGTGTAAGGTTTCTATGGTATTTTTAGAGAAGGAGAAAGCATCAGAACAGTGCAATATTTTAAGAGGGAAACTGGTGAGTAATTAAGTACATGCCTAGCTTTAAATATACAAATAGCTTTGATTAATTTTTTTTAAAGTGAGTAATCTAATCACATGTGTTTGCAATCATATGATGTTTTAAAATAGGGTTTGTATATTGCTGCTACTTTTGGCAGGGTATTTATGGTTGCCTTTTAAAATAGAAAGTCTATCATTTAAGAGGTGTTAATAGTTAAATATATAATAGAACGTACATTAATGTATGGAAGAGTACCATCAAGTAGGACAAGAAACTTGAAGACAAAGAGCAAATACACAATACACACTGATTCAATTTAAGCCTAATTTTACCAGTTCACAGTCAAACTGGGGAACTGTGAAACTAGAAATGGTGAGGAATGTGTATTTCTCAACACATAGTTTGCTGGCAAGTAACAATTCAAAAAAAAGTTGAAAAACAAATGAACTTTCTGAACCACATAGAATACTATCTCACTAATTCAAGTTTTGGGCTATGCCATTTAATGTGTCTGTCAATGCCATGAAAGAAAACAGAAAAAGTCTTTAGTGAAGGAGGGGGAAATCATGACAAGGACAGATCTCTAATACAAAGCAATATGAGTAACTTGTTTCATAGGTAGAGTAAACCACGAGGTGCATCAATAGGGGACAGATGGTTTTTACATCTGAAGCAAAGATGCAGGCAATCATCTATGACAGGAGACTCCACCCCAGGGAGCAATGACTCTAAACAAGGTATGATGATCATGGTGATAGCTAATTGTAATTCCAATAAGAAACTTGATGTTGTCCTTCAGGATGTAACTGTTATGGTAATGATGCGAACATTACTGAAACATGTTTTGCAGTTTGGGTGTCCATATTTCAAGAAGGATTTTGAGAAACTAACCTAGGTTGGAGAAGAGCCCAGCCACCATTAAAGAGATGGAAACTGTACCTTACAGACAGAGATTTAAGGATCTCAATCAATTTAGTTTATCAAAGAGAGGATTAAGAAATACTTTTATCAATCTTGGAGCATTTCAGATAAAAGATAACTTTGTCTAGAAAAAAAAAGTAATAATACCAAATCTCTGGAAATAAAACTTAATATAATGATACAGAATTTTTTGCCATAAGACTGAGATCAAATTAATGTGCCAGTTTGAAGAGTAGGTGTTAATTACCGGGTCTTGTAACCAAGGCCTTTGATGAACTCTGAACAAACAGTAGTTCAAAAATCAACTTGAAGAGCTTTTCTGGAAGGTGTGCTTTACTTCAGCTCTGAGCATTAGTTAATGAACACAAACAGTAGAACTTCTGTGAATCAGAAATTTGGAAAAACTTACCTACATTCTGTAAGCTGGCCTTAAGAACATTGAGAACTGTCATCTTCATTGCTATAGAGTTGACTCACCCAACCAAAATAATAAAATAAAGGGAGAGCTAGAAAAAAAAAAGATGAAATGTGAATTGAAAAATGCCTCTTTAAAAAGTAAATTCAATTTCCTTTCTGATAAATATAGAACACTAGTTGAATTCTGATTCTTAAGAGGAATGATTCATCTGTGTTTTTCAACTTCCGTGGGGTGTTTTGATAAAAATTTTACCGAGAAGTGTTTCAAGTCTGTCTATTTAGATAGAAAACTAGACATAACTTTTGGATAGAAATTCTGCTTGGCCTCAGAGAAAACTGATTACTGAAAGTTAAATTAAATTACCAAATTAGTCTATATGCTTCAAATAAAATTTCGCTGCCTTAGTTATAATGGCTAAAAGAGGGAAAAACCCAGTTAGGCTATCTTGTACTGTTGTTTTCTGAATGGTTTATGGGTTTGGATTAATTCTAAATCTGACTCCTTTAAACTAGTGTATTTTAGAATGGAAGTATTCTTTATATTAATACAAACCAATGTGCAAAAAACCTGTTCTAGACATATGGCCTTTAAGTCTTAATTTATTCTATTCGAATTCTATTATTCTTTCTTAATTTATTAAATTTCTTCTCCTTTTATAAAATGGCAAATGAAGTAAAGAAAATTGCTTGACCTTTAAGATGGAAATTCTGTAGTGATTAGTTTCAAGCTTATGTTTATTACTTGGTTGTTTGCTTTTGCTTCAGCTAGCTGCAAACAAAAATACTTGTTGAAAAAACCCTTTTTATGCATATTATTACAAAAAGTTGTAATTCAAGCAATTTTCTCCTCTGACTAATTCTGGAAAATAACAGCAAACACATCAGCTCTGTGTCCGTACAATCAAAATTACCTCTATGGAAATTCCAAAATGTTGATCATGTTGTGGTACAAAGATTCAAAACTTAGAATTTGTCTCCCTGATACATACGAGATCATAAGCGTTCACAGAAGAGGTTGCATTTCAAATGACTAAAAATCTAAAAATTTCAATAGATATTATCAAATTCAGAAATATCCTGAGACTTTATCTTCAATGTTTGTGATGGGCTTCTTCCATCTTCTAGCAAAGAACTAACAGAGAAAGCAAAAATTTTCCGAGAGGAACTGAGATTAGATTTCGAAATCTGCATTTGTAACTTAATCGTGCAGAAATCTCTTGTCCACAGAGATTAACTGGGAGGACTTCAAACACAAAATTTTCAGCTTTCCACCTTTTTCAGAAAGTTATAACAAGATATTTTCTTATTTCACTTCTTCAGAAGGGCATAGGAACACTCTATCTGGCCTAATTGTCTTATATTGCAAAGGTCAGCTCCTGAAAAATCCCATGGAACTGGAGTACAATTAATACTACTTTTCTAATATATGCAAGCATACTGAAGAATTTCAAATACTGTTTATTAGCTAATACTTATGAATAAGCAATATAATTTAAAAATCTGTTCGTAGCTATAAGCTGGCCAAAAAAAGGTGCAAATTAGGCAGAAATTGCATATTTTGTGATCAGTCAATAGAAAAAGTGTTAGCTTCTACTGAAGCAAAAAGGAACTGGCAACATGAGCTTGTGTGAGAGCATTACAGGCTAAGTCACCCATAACAGATTCCATATGAAGTAATTAGGATAGCAACAGTAAAGAAACACATTATTGCTGAGAAAAAGAAAATGAAATAGGAAAAGAAATATGATATAATATATCATCCAACATATCATTCTTCCACTGCTTTCACAGTTTCTAGTCAGAGGCAGCTTTAATCCTGTATCTGAGTACCAGGTCTAGAAACTCTGTAGAAAGCTCTATATTTGTTAGTAACATAAACAGTCTAAGGTTATCTCTAAAGCTTCCACAGCACTTAAGTGCTTAACTTGGATTTGCCCCAAGTATTTTGATTCAGTTAACTCCTGTAAGAAGACCTACAAATCAGACTTAGCATACAAATGTTCACACCAGAAGGTGAAAGCAATTCGTTTTACCACTGCCACCTAAGGACTTTAAGCTGACATATCTATCCCACCTATGAGGTTACTGGCATGTTTCCTCTTCCATAAAATGTCCTCATTCTTATGCCTACAATATCTTCTTTTCCATGGATGCAGAAGAGGTCAGAGCTTTTTTTCGTTTGAGGAGAATAATTTGCTTCAAAGCTCTCTGGTCCCAGTGGAAATACCACTCCAGGAATAAGGCTAGCTCAGTGTGGAACTACCCCTGTTACATTTACATCATGAAATGACACCTTAGCAGGATTCGGATTAAAATTTGGCCAAATATTATTATGGTTATTGGTATTGTTATTGTTATTGCAAACTCCTAACTGATTTTTTTACTCATTACAGAGTTTTAACTGTTAATGTATATTGAAATCAGTCAATGCTGAAAGTTCTCTCCTTCAAATTTTCTTATCACCTGGAAAAAATAAAAATAAAATTCAGGAATTTTCAACCCAGATGAGATACAGGACTGCGTTTTAAGGAATTAGCTGTTGTGAGATATTCAACATTTCTATAAATGAACAGCTATTTCAAATGTTAACGCTGTGTCAAAATCTATTTTAAATGACTATAGTGTGCCAGGAAATGCAAAATTTTTATTCCTTGCCATGAAGTGTGTCTATTTTCATCTTTTTCAGATTAGAGTTCTTCAGTGTTCTCTAACTTTGTAAAGACCACCTGAAAAACATATTTTTGATGACTAAGCAAGCCATCCAGGTCTAAGATAGGTTGATGGATTCATTGTACTCACAGTCACATGATGTTTAAAAACTGATTTCTTCTTAGAATATTTAACCCTGAAGCATGCTGCTGTTCCTAATTCACATCCTAAATGGTCTCAAATGTTATGCTATGGTTAATGCTATGCTATGTTGAAACTACCTAAGTTCTCCAGTACACTGGAGAACTCTTCACTTGCAAGATTATCTGCTGGTGGTGAAAAAGCCACCATTAGTTCAACTCCTCTTATAGGCAGAAAGGTTGTACACAGAATACCATAACATTGTGTATGTGGAGAAATCAGGTGAAGGAACTCTACACCCTGGAAACCAAGAACAATATGAAAAGAGGTCAATCTTGCTCTTTTTT
>VYXD01004382.1:1218850-1234006 GCA_013397195.1 Hylia prasina | reverse complement strand
TTTTTTTTTTTTTTAGTGGGTGGAGATAACATTTTTAATTATGGCTAGGCAAAGTGAGTGAACGTGCATGTATCTTGGCATTTAAATATAACTTCATTGTGCCAGAAAATTCCATCTCTCCTTTCTTGCCATAAAAAGAGTCAGCTCAGGTCACTTCCAAATGTTGGTGCTGCTTCAGTAGCCAGTAGACAATGGTTATAGCAAATTAAGCATCTGAATAACTATTAAACATCTTTTTAGAGCCAGGAGCCCTTTTTCTGTCCATATACTATGGCATGATTGTACTCCTTTCACATTAGACATTCTTTCTAAGTAGCTCTTCCATTGTTGCCATATTTATTAGATAAATTCTCTTTCACTTACATTCCTTCAAATCTACTCCTGTTGTTCAATTTCCCAAAAAGTCTATGTAAAGCTAAACATTAATTCAAATATGTTCTGCTACCAGCTTGAGCTATGTTAATAAAGAAATTCTGATTTAGGACACATACAAGCTAATAAATGTTCAGTATAATAGTTCTCATTTACTGCGTATTTATTTTCAAGTTTAGTTTTTATTACCACGTAAATTTTAATTTTACTTTATTAACTATTAGCAACCCTCCTGGGAAATAAGCACTGTGGAAGACATCCTCACATGAGCTGTAGTGACTTCTAAAATGTGTGCATCTGTGAAGTAACAGGAAAAACTGAGGTGCACTGGACAGTTATATTACCAAGGATCATTCTACAGGCTCCCCATGCTCTCTCACTGCTATCTTTATTTCTATTTTCAATATGCTTTTCATAAGTAGCATGCAGTTAAAGTTACATTTCCTATCACTGCAGAGTTCATTTTTCCCATCTAGTCACTGCTGAATATTGTAACAGTAAAACTGAGAATGGTAACTTTGCATTTGATTGTAGAGGAAATGCAGTGCACAAAGGACATTTCAGTTTTTCCCCTGCAGAGCAGCAAGGTTCTGATTTACTTTGCTGTTTATGGGTGGCTTGTTTGATTTTTTTTCCCCCAAGTTTAGCAGGAATGCTAATGGTGCTTTACAATGGTATCTTCGTATTTAAACAATAAGTAGAATCTTTTCTATGAGATACAATTAGCTAAAGTATTTCTGTCAAGTCATAAAATACTTCCGGTGGCTTGTTTGATAAAAAAAAACACCAAAAAAACCCCCCAAAAAAACCCCAACTAACAAAAAAATCCCTAACCAAACAAAAAAACCCAAACTACAAAAAAATAACCAAACAAAGGAAATGACAGGCCTTTTTGTGGCTATTTACAGAATTAAATAGAGAACACTATTAGCCTCTGAATAACTCAAACTGCTGGTTTTAATGTACTGGTTTTCTGTATGTGGTGAATATACATCACCCATTTATTTTAAATAAATAACATAAATGGTCCTGATTATTATTCTAAATTATCCCTGATTGTCCTTGCTTCTATTTGCATGGATCTACTACCTTTTCCCTTAAACACAGTGCGCTGGGGTATATGCTACCAGCTGAAAGGCAAAACTATTGCAAGGAAAACACTTCTTTGACATTAGCAATGTGAATTTGTCAAAATACAAGCCAGTCATAAGGCTACATCTTTGCCTCATAAACACAAAGACACTTTTAACATAAGCTCTTCCTCTGTGTTTATCAAATATCACTTAAATGAATTATTCAATAACTCTTGCCTGTTTATTTTCACACATTGCAAAGACTATTAGAATGATTTAGCATGCTTTGTTCATTAGAACAAGGAATTGCAGAAATAACACACAGTATGATTTGTAAGATAATTTTATAATTGGACACACTTTTGTTTTCCATGTCCCTGGTAGTTTAAAAAAAAAAATTCCAAGTTCACTGGTGTCAGGAATAATGTCCTTCATGCAAGGAAAAAAAATCAGTGGAGAACCATATTCATTATATTGTTTTTCTTTCTTTCTGTATCTCCCCTAATTTCAATTGCAACTTTTTCCCCTTTTTCTTTTTTTTTAATATAATAGCTTTGACATACACAAATTCAAGCATTGCAATCTGCATCTCAATCATGCATTATTATTTTCTGTCTTTATTTCTCCAGAACAAGTATTGGAATGAATGACCCAGGGTTTGACTGAGAATTAGATTGGGGTGAGAACTAGCTGTATGAAATAAAAATGAAAAAGATTAGAACAGAGCCTGAAGTTGAAGAAGGTGACTGGAAGAATTGGTATGAGTTATAATGTTACCTTTTCTGAGGACACAAATTCTTTATAGAATGGCTAAATAGGTCAGGAGTTTTGAATTTGATATCAAAGTGTTCTTTTTCAGAGGAAGGTATGGGACTTCATGTGTCTGTATAGAGTTTAGAGCTTTATATTGCTTTAGTGCTGTAGAATTTAGTACTTTAACACTGAGGGTTTAGAAAACTATTATAGTCTAAGGGAATGGAGATATTTTACTATTTCAAAGCCAAAACTAATTTTCTCCTCTTTCAATATCCCCTTACTCCTGGAAAGACCAGATAAGGCTTTCCTTGACCCTGATGTTCACATGGGGTTAGAAGAACAAACCTTGTTGTCTTGATGCAGCAGTTGTTGCCAGTAAAGATCAGCAATTCCTCCTCTCCAGCCACGCCAGCACCTTCTGACAGCTCCCTGGAGCAAACAGCCTCATGTCAGGTCAAGCTGGCACCTTGCCTCCATGGAGGCAGCAGCTCCAGTCACTTGATGATGAGTACCTCTAGACTGAGATGTTCTGTACTGCAAGCCTAGTCACAGACGTGAGATTATGGAGGCTCAAAAGTACCTATTAAGCTTTTTGGATAAGATGATTAGGTGGGGAGACAAATTAAATTTATTGTCAAGTTAGCTAAGCACCAAAAAACTCCACTTATGAGCTAGGAGCCTGAAGATTAGCCATTGGCTAAATATGCAGAGAAGACTGTCTTTTTATTTTATCAAGTATGTATGTGCCCAAAACTACTTAAAAGTATTTATTAACTTTTTACTCTCATTTTATTTCACCTATTTTTTCACCGCATAAGAGTTAATAATGTCTAGAGAACTTGTTTTAACAGTGCTAAATCTTTAAGGTTTAGCACTTAAAAAGGCATTCATTCCTTTCCTCTGACACTGCCTCTGGATACAGAGAAATGTACTCTAGTCTAAGAGAAAATAGAGCTAACAATGCAGCAGTTGAAGGCAGCTAGGGAATGGCAAGTTGATGAACTGCATTTTGAACAGTTGTACAAAGAGCTTCTCAGAGGGCAATACTTAGAACTGCAAGTGCTAAATTGAGAGAGTATGCTCCAGGACAGAGGTGAAAACCCCAATTCTATAGATGTTTATGTGCATGTTCCACCTCACCTTTATGAGTAACCTTGCTAGCTGTCACTGCACTGAGAACCTACATCTGGAACGTGCTGAGTACTGGGCATGGACAGCTTCCAACTCTCAGGCAAGTCATGGGACCTGGCAGGTTGTATTCTGCCTGTACCAACCAGGAGTCAGGCTTTGTGCTTCAGTGTGCAAAGAAAGCGCACCTTTATCAGTGTATAAAGAAAATGTTCCTTTATCACACAGAAAAATGTGTGATACCCATTTTACAGAGGGTATGCAGAAAGCTCCTCAGCTTAGGGCAATAAGGTTACTTTCCAAATCATACAGGGAGCTTTTCTCCCTGTCATACTACCTCCTGCCAAACAGTCCTGCTCTTGGCCATACCTCTGTGTACAGCTTTTACCCTCACCATCACAGTCATTACATATAACTGAAACATTTGAAGACGTAGACCTCCCTCTCAAACATGTAGGAAAACCCTGCCCCTGTGGGAAAACCTTTCCAGAGAAGCATAAATTTAGCCATATATACCACTTTCTGTTCTCTTTACACTTGATTAATGTCATGGCTGTAAAAACATATGCAAGCATTAATTCTGATTAATGTTTATTGCACTGTTAGCATGTCCTTAACTTCTAAAACTAATTGGCCTTGTTCTTGAGCTTAGATGTTTTATAAAGCACAGTTGTGTGTGATTCTTGCTGCAACCTTTAAAGACACATGGCTTATGCAAAATTTTCAGAGTAATCAGCTGGTTGAACTTTTACCCAGTCCCTTACCCAGATTAAACACTCTTCAACACAGAGAAAATTCTGAGATGCAAAAGTTTTTGATACCTTTCCATAAAATTCATTCCGTAAAAGCATTTTGTAAGTGATATCTGGATGTTTCCCCCTATATTTAGAAGCTGGAATGGATGCCCTGAACCCAGTTAACAAATTCTCAATGATAATATTAATATGTCTGCAATGAAAAGACTCTTCTATTAGCTGAATGAGTAAGTTGGCCTTAAGCCAGGAGTATATATCCCTCTTCATTATATAGCTAGTTGCAGAGCTAAGTTTTTGTTACCTTCAACCATGTTCTCTCCTTGCATTCCCTAGTGGGATTCTTCTAGAATCATAGAATCGTTGACAAAGATGTTTAACAGCGCTGGTCCCAATACAGACCCCTGAGGAATGTAAATTGTCATTGATCTCCTCTTGGACATGGAGCACTTGACAACACAACCCTCTGAGTGCAACCATCCAGCCACTTCCTTATCCAGCAAGTGATTCATCTGTCAAATACACGACTGCCCAGTTTAGAGACAAAGGTGTCTTGTGGGACATTGTCAAATGCTTTGCAGAAGTCCAGGTAGATAACATCTGTTGCTCTTCACTGATCAACCAAGTCTGTAACCCATCAGAGAAGGTCACTACATTTGTAGGGCACAGTTTGCCCTCAATGAAGTCAAGTTGGTTGTCACCACTTACCCCCCTATTTTCCTTATCTTTCATCCACAGTCTTGATCTCACTTTTTTACTATTTCTCACTCTTTATTATCTCTCTGAAATAAGTTATTTTGTTCTATATTTGCAAAGTACTTGGCACTGGAGAACCAATCATCCTGAGCATAGCTGTTAGGCATTCCAACAATATGGATATTAAACAATCTGTTTTTGTTAAAGCCAGCTACTAAAAGGGGTCCACCCTTTATGCGCAGAGAGTTGTTTTTATTACATGGGATGCAAAAGGATGAAATTTGCACTATATAGCCCATAATATGGTCACAGAAACGTTAAAAAATAAGCAGGCATAGCATCACAAGCAATTGAGGACGTGTTTCTCAGGATTCATGCCACCTCTAAGTGGCACTTGTTGTCTTATCTTATGGCTTGTAATTCCAGAAGGAGGAGAATGTATGTCTTTCTACTGTCTGCTGACAGCAGGAGATAATTCATCATCCAGTAAAGCTCTTTCCATCCTAGTTCTTGGCCTAAATCCAGATTCTCCTAGGTCCAGAATACACTGGCTTTAGCTAGATCAGCTTGTAATTGGCCTTTGGCTAACTCCTCTATGAGCCCAGTCTGATACTGGGATGTAACTATTCAAAGCTGGATTTTTGATGCTGTTAGAGGAGTTTGTTTTCATGGAAAAGGAGAAGACACATCCTTTTTTTCTGAGCACATTTCAGGCTAGGTTGATCTTTTTAAAAAAGCAAATCAAATTATCAGACCTTGTACAGGAAATTAAAAAATAGTGAGATATATATACAGGAGGTCACCTTACCAGCTCTTTTGACCTTAAACTGTAGTAATTTCTTCCCTGAATGAAACTCTGTCTGCTTCAAATAGACACCACTTGCTTCAGTCAGGGCAAGTGAGAATATGGTTGGTGGTCTTGGATTCAAAATCATGCAGGTGATTTAGAACAGCTCATAGTCAGTTTAAAGCCACCAGTTCTTTGCTCCTATAGTCTGCCACTTCCCATTAAGGAATACTGGATGAGCTGAGCTCAAGGAAAAAACTAAGTATTAAATTATCAGGGCAGAATAGCACCATGGTCATCTGTCACAGAGGTATTTATAATTGTATTTAGCAATCTCTAGAACTTACTCTATTTTTAGAGCGGCAAATGTAACCATTTAAATATACATGAAAGTCAATACCAAAAAAATCTTGATTTTTGTATGGGTCTACTTATCTACTTTGAGAGAACAAGGGTATAATCAAGTGCTTCCTTCAAAAGAGTATTTAAAATTGAAGAAATAGGACTCTCCCTCAGGAATCTGCTCCAGAGACTAATAGAAACCCACTAGAGATGAAGTATATCAGATTGGATATATCTCAATTTTCTTTCCTTCCTTTCTTTCCCAGGTCTGTTTTCCATTGCACTTACGGTAGGAAAGGAAATATGATGAAATTAAAACAATGGCATTTTTCACATAAGAGTTCCTTCTTTAGCAGTATAGCTATTATTCTTTTGAAAGACAAAAGCATATATTGCCCCTTTTTATTCTTGTTAACCATGCAGAAACAATGTATCAGTGACAGAAATGGATAATAAGTGGCTTAAAGAGCAGCACTGTTAAGTACTACATCAGTGGCCTATTCCTGATACTTTCTTTTAGTGATGGAGAAAGAACCACACCTAGGTTTCAAACCCAGCTTCAGTTCTCAGTATGGCAATTAAAAAAACCCCAACCCCTTTTTGAATAAATAAATAGAGGTAGCATTGAGAAGAAATCAATGTAGTACCCTATAATGCTACTGGTAGTAATGTCTTATGGTATTTTACCTGTGCTTAAAATATTCTATTTCCTTTGTTGATATCTGGTCATTCTGCTGGCTTTTGCATCTTCTTGATCCCAGCAGCAGATTTAGTTATTAGATATTACTTATTACATTATGTGATTCCTTTACAATCAAGTTCAAAATGGCACTTTTTCTTGCCTTCACATCCCCTCAGCAACAGCCAATTATACCTTCACAAGAGCTTCATGGGCTCTGTGTGTCACTGAAGCAGCACAGCAAAGTTCTATAGCCAAGGGTCTCCCCCCAGCTGTAACTCACCACCAAAGTGCTGACTAAGCTGTGCTGTGGGACTTTTTACAAGTGAGGAATCTGCTTGTGATTGGCCAGGTTCTTTTTCTGCCACACCATGGTTCTGGACGCTGTGCAATTTGCTACTTTATCTTTTGCCAGGAGCTCCTGCATTCAGAGATGCTGCATTGTGTGTGCATGGTGATTTATTCAGGTGGCTTGCCATCCTCTGTCTGAAGGCAAGAATGGCATTTTAATGTTAAACTAAAATGCAATCAGTGCTAAAAAAGGGAGAGAATCGGGCATTTTATTTTTATTTATAAGCTTCTAGGAATGAAATGTTACCAGGTCAGATCAAAGCCTTTGGTGTTGGAGTTCTGGTATGCAGGAGTAATTTATACATGAATGGTGTCAGATATATTTTATTGTGGCCTCCAAACAACTTTATAAAATATGCTGAGCTGCACAGCACTTTACAGGCACTTGCAGATTTCCAAGGCATGCTAGTTCAGCTGAAGACAGATTAGTTTGCTGATCATTAGGAAACAAAAATTTCTGAATAGCTGGTAGCTAGAACACTGGAATGGAAGAAGTGCATTTCCTCTTACGGGAAGATTTCTTCTTACAGTAATTATAAAACTTGCCTCTTCCTGCACATATGTTTCTGGGGTTTTTTGTGCTCCAGCTGTTTGGATGTAAGCAATAGCAGGCGTACACTGAATGAACTGACACTGGATGGCTGCTAGGAATGGGAAAGGGTATTGCCAGAGTACAATTTATGGGGAACAGGGCAGTGCTGTTCAACAGCTGCCAGCTTTCTCATGAGGAGAAAACTCTCTGAGGAGAGTTCATTCAATCATCTCGAATAAACTGTCCGCTTTGGTTTTTAGGGAATGAACACCACAATCCCTCATACCTGGTTGAAATTGCCAAGGAGAATGCAGAATAGACTCACTTTTTCTCAGTACACATTTTTTTCCCTATCCATTAGTAGGGAGCATTTGAAAGCAGTGTGCATGATTTTCCGTAACTGGTGTAACAACAGGAAATATATTATGTGCGTGCATATATACATATATGTGTATGTGTATATATATATATACATGCTTTAACAAGAAAGGACTTCTCTGAAAAACTGGAATTTAGTTTATTGACTGAATATTCAGTTACGCAAATGTCTGGGGATTTCAAGAGATGTGAGATAACCTCTCTTCTTAAATTGCTTCAGAACTTTTAGCATGGTCATCCACACAAGGACTCTGTTTTGTGAACTGTAGATTTTTATCACTACCTGCAAATCTTGTTCTACTTGGGACTAAAATATGTTGGAATATTTTCTCATACATTTTAAAAAGTATCATTAAGTAGCTTCTTCCTGTGTTGTCTTTCATTTGTGTTTAACTAGAGATCTTCCATGAAAGATGATGCTTAATTATAATTAGACTTAACTGTTACACACATTCCAGTTTTTGGTACTTTACTGATCACAGATGTAAACCAGAAATAATATTTCCCATATTCTGATGAGATATTTTATTATCTTACTCTTCTGCTACCTTCACCATAAAACGCCGTCTGACTTCCATAGGAGGAAAAACAAGCCTGAAATATCTCTGTATGCTATTTCACTGTAATTTTTAGCTCTTTATTGTGCCTTAAAATAGTTCCTTTCCCCATATCTGACTGACAGATTTATTCATGTAAGTCTTAATTATCAGTCTTTCTGGAGTTTAACTCTGTCAGAAGTTCCTGTTAAAAGCTCTCCTCAAAAACACCCTGTGAGATACCAGCATATCTTCCAGACACAAAGTGGAAAATAATTGAGCATGTTGTAAAAATGTAGATTTAATCTTGAATATTGGGACTTGTTGACAACTGTGCAGTGCTTACTACTTGATTTGCTGGGATTCACATGAAAAGATCATGAAAAATGGCTAAGAAACCAAATGGTTGACTCCTTTTCCTACAATATAAAATAAATAAAAAGCAAGCACAAGCTGCAGAAAAGAATGAACAATTCCATCTCAAAAGCCTTGGATGTCTTTCCATCTGCTTTATTGCACATTTTATGCTCAATTTCTCTCATCCTGGAACAGGCTTCATAAGAAGGCAGACAACTGCTATCTCCCCACTTCCTTTTCTGTATAAATGACAAGATTATTGCACAACATTAAATCTGGACACATCTAGCTATCAGCCTTTACATCCTTCCATTTAAGGAGAGCAAGGGAGTTGAACTATCACATCAGAAAGCCCTGCTGAATGTTTTTAGGAATGTTCTCTCCAGTACCCTCATGCTTTGTGTGAAGTCCTTCATTTTAAAAATCTTTTGGTGGCTGAGACAGACCAAGGTATATGCAATCATAACCCTACTGTTAAAATCTAAAACTAGAATATATAGGAGTCCAACTCCTGTTTGTGCTTGTATCAATACTCCATTTTCCACTTCCAAAACGGAATTAATGTTTTCTTTTTCCCATCATGCCTCATGCTGTATGGGATTAAATTATTTTTTTATAAAAAATGCTGCTTACAATAGTCTTTCATCTTCAACAATGTTTGAATTGATAGCATCACTAGTAAAAAGAAGTCATGGTCTCAATTTGGCTCAGTTGACTGTTGTGAGCTCTTTGATATGCAGTTGGTCTGAGCAGAAAAAAAAGTATCTTTCACTTTTACCTCTTGCAAGAAAGGAGTAATCCCATCTCACACAGCACAGAATGATGGTTTCCTACAAACTAGTCATGGTAATATTCAGATAGCTCTGAATGCTTTGTACTATTTGTGCTGCCTGAAATTAATGCAGATGTAAAATACTTTTACCTAAAAATATCTCATTTAAAATCTTAAGTTAGACACAATTTTCTACATGATTACAAGTCTTCTCATTCACAGAAAATTCTTACAAAGCTTTCTCTGTTTCCCCACTTTTCTGTCAAAGAAGTAAAAATATTCCCATTGTACTGCACTTCATTTTAGCATTATACGCTCATACTTAGAAAACCTGATATCATAAGTTATTAAAGCCCTTCTTAATTATAAAACCGAATGTATGTCCTTCCTGTGGATGTTTAGAAACTAATCTGCAGTTGGCCATTCTCTCAGGGCTTTCAATATCTGAAAAAGTATTTTCTTTCTAGTGAGGGAATTTCATGGGTTTATTGGTTTGAACTATTTTTCCCTCCTCTCTCTTTATGCTTATTCTTAACATTGCTGTTGATACCACTGAAATACATTCTGGTATCTGAAAGTCACAGCACCTTGCTTGTTTCTAATAGCAAACAAAGATCTTTTTTGTGCAGGGGAAGGATGATGGCATACTCAAATTTTCTATCTTACATCTTTCAAAAGAGAGACCCTGCTGAGAAGCCCCTCAAGCAACTTATTTCCTGACAGAGGTTGAAAGTCACAGGTTTTGTAGAACTGTGTGTTTGATAGCCTAAAGATCACAAGGGTAATACCTTCAACAAAGTACTTGTTTTGCTTCTAAATCGTAAAATAATATGTATGTTGCCTTATCATCCATCTTCAACTGACCATTTAGTAGTGTGGATGTACAAGGTGAGCTGATGCCTGATTATCTTTCCCTTCAAGGACACCTGTCATTTAGGAATCACTCTTTGGGAACAACCACTCTACTCCATGCTCCATTAACTTCTTCATGTTAGCCATTAGGATCGGGGAAGAAATTTACTGCAGTAGTAAGGTAACATAAGTAGTTAGGTAACATAAAATGAGGCAACCCACAAGATTCATCTACCTAGGACAACACTATCTTCAGTGCTGCCCAGTAAAATACAGCTAACAGACCTACAGTGGCTGTGGTGGATAGTAAATCTTTTCAGCAAAAGACATTTAAAACATTAGGATAGTAAAAATATTTACAATTACATTTTCTAGGCAGATGTCTGCTTTGGGGTACTCAGAGAAGGAAGAGAACGCAGATTTTTTTTAGGCTGAATGGCTCTGCCATTAATCAGGTTAGGTGTAGAAGCCATCAAAACTCTTATTTTGCCCATATTGTACAAAATATAAAAACATTGGGGTGCTGGAGGGAGTCCAGAGAAGAGCAATGAAGGTGGTGAAGGGTCTGGAGCACAAGTCCTATAAGAAGTGGCTGAGGGGGCTGGAGCTGTTTACCCTGGAGAAAAAGAGGCTCTGGGGGACCTTATCTCTCTCTACAACTGCCTGGAAGGAGGGTGTCACCAGCCTGAGGTCAGCCTCTTCTCCCAGGCAACAAGTGACAGGATGAGAAGACATGACTGCAAGCTGTGCCAGGGGAAATTTGGGTTTGACATCAGGAGGAATTTCTTCATGGAAAGGGTAGTTGAACACTGGAATAAACTGCTCAGGGAAGTGCTGGAGTCACCATCCCTGGAGTTGTTCAAGAAGCAACTGGATATGGGACCTAATGTCACGGTCTAGTTGACAAGGTGGTGATCAGTCAGAGGTTGAACTCCGAGGTTTTTTCCAACCTAAATGATTCTGATTGTCAGAATGCCTCCCTTCTTGCCTTGAAGCAATAACTGATGCCACAAGGGAATGAGAAGAGCATACATCTGGTCTTCATCTTTGTAAACTTGACCCACATGTGGCAAAGCTAAAAACTGAACACAGAAACTGGCAGCATCTTCTGCATAGAAGACATATTTTGAGTTTGATGGTGAAATTTTCTTTCCTCCATGCTCTGACCAGGCCTTATCCTTCACAGTTCTCAGAGTGCTTTGGGGATGCATATGCCCAGACAGCTGGAAAACTCAGTGCATTCCAACAGAAACTGCTCTGGATGTCTATGGGCTGTTGTGAGAGTAGGTGGAGGAAATGAAACACTGAGGAACTGAGAGAATATCACTGCTGTGCTCTCCATGTTTCAGTTGTTCTGCCAATGCCCAGCCTGGGAAAAAATAAAAGATTACAAAAATGTGGTACTTTGGCAGTATTGATATAGATGGCAAAAAGGAAGTATAGAGCCATGAATGTTCAGACAGGAAAAGGGATGGAGGGCAATCACATTGTAATGCAACGGAGAGTGAACCAAAGTATTTAGACATGAAAAATGTCTACATGAAGTTATCCACAAAGCTATAGGTGCATACTTATCAAAGAAACACTGATCAAAATTTTCAGCATCTCTGTGATGAATTTAGATGCCTCTCTCACAGAATGTAATGAAGAATACACATCCTAAAAATTGCAACCATTGCTTAGTCATAATTTGTTTGTCTCAAAAAACTGCAGACATAAAATCGCATGATCAGTTCTTTGAACTCCTGTGGAAAAGGAAATCTTTTTATGAATGCTGGCAAGCCAGATCTTCACACCATTACACCTCGGTCGCAGAAAGGTGACTCACCAAGAAACGAGGACCACCAGCAGCTGCCGTGGCTCCGCGGCTTCATACCGAGACCTGATGGAGCGGTTCTGACCTTCTCTCCAGTAGAGGGCAGCGATACACAAAAACTCACTCCAAACTGAGAATTTCGTAGCGTGGTAAATATCAGCTTCTGGAAGGAGTTCATTTAAGCGAGCGTATAGTTTAATTATGCAGTAATAACAGTAATGACGACTTCTTTCACCATCAGTCAAAGCGAAGAGAACTTCCTCCAAAGAAGAAAGAGATCAAGTTTGAGTATAGTATAAGGGCTTTTGCATTTGGGTTATTTGAAAAACTGCAGATGGTTGAAGGTATTCATACTGAACTATCTTACTTCCCCAGGCCATTTAAAAAGTTTCCTTTCTGATTCCTACTTTTCTAATCTAAAAACTATTTTGGAACTTTTTTTCCCCAGGCTTTACTTACTTGCTTCTTGTTCACCTCCATTCATCCACTGTCGTTCCTGAAACCCTCTGCTTCACAGCCTCTTCTCAGTTTTGTTTGTGCGTGCCTTATCTTACAGAGCCAGGAGAAGAATCTTTGTTCCCCTCTCAGAAATTTCTCCTCCAAACTGCACATCTTCTGAGACACCTGGGAGTACTGGAGCTACCAGTGCAGACAAGTGTTATGCCTAAAATAATTAGTGGCTCACAAGGACCATCTCCATCACTGTGTAAAGCAGCTTGAACTTCTTATTTCTCCAGGATGGACTCCTCTAGAACTAACAGGAGAGAATTTATAACAAGACTTCCCTCTCCTACTCTCTTGGCCCAGCTGGATTGAAGTCAGGCAAACAAGGAGAATCCAAAAAATTCACTAAATGGTTTACATTCACCTTAGGAAGTGCAAGTAAAAAAAGAAACAAAAATCTACATGCTGGCATTTACTTTGGGATCAGATAATTTTATGCACAAATATCTCCTCTTTCCTTCTTACTTTTCAGTCTTCAAAGGAAATATGGTCTACTTATTATTAAGGAAGTTCAGATGAAGGCTAAAAATGTGTTAACTGTTTTCATGAATACCTAGTTCTATCATCTAATAGAATCAACCATTTTGGTATAGGTTTTCATAAGATATCAGATGTAACATGAGTAACTCTGCTTTTTAACTTCACAGGCCTATGGAAAACAGGCTAAATCTTCATGTAATTACACAGCAAATATTACATAAATTCTACTAATTAGGTCCTCACACACCATCATATTTTAAACAACAGATCATGCCAGATTTGAAACTGACTTGAAAATACAGGTTATGATGGCAAGTCAAAAAATTCTTGTTAAGAGATAAGAGCATAGGATAGTGCTGTGTGTACAAACACTGAAGTAAAACAGTGAATCCTCTACTTTTTTAGCTTATTTACCCGAGTTAGTTCAGATTCAGCATCCGTGTTTCAATTTAGGAACTAAGAGAGTATGTATACCTTTATTTTATAAAAACTAACTAACTACATGGCTTTAGGGTGCAATTTGGTTTAACAATGTCATGCTGACTTGATTTGTACAATTTAGTAACAACAAATTTAGTCCTTTTTATTTTACTGCAGGACTTCTGGGAAGACTCAAAATATTTTGTTTTCATCAGCTAAATCCTAATAAGATGGACAGTCTTTTCAGTGATTTCCCCTTTACACCACCTATTACACCTACAACTAAAAAAACCCCCAATAATTATTTTTAAATAGACTGACAAATTTTTCCCCCTCAATTGGTTGATTACTTGCTAATTATCAACACATCAGAATTTCCTATCTTATGCAGCCTGTAGATATGACCTACACTTGTAATTAAAAATGTCAATAACACTTCATCCTTTCCTCCTTTTTTTTACCCCTGAGGCAGAAGGGGTAGGTGTTCTGTTTGTAATCGACAAGGCAGGTCTACCTTTGTCAATTACAAACAAAACCAAACCAGTATAAACAGCGTACCTGATATCCCTGGCAATTTTTTTTCATGCTTGTCATATAACAAACCTTTTTCTATGACTAATATTATCCTTTAGTCCATATGTATTACTTTTTTTGGTACAAAAAATAAAATATCAACTACATTTCTCACTAACTTTTCCTGGTTTGAGGCTTAAAGAAATCACATTTGAAACTTGCTGATATGACTCACTAGTATATTTAGGACAGTAAGAATAATATGAGCATTCTGTTTAGCTCATATTCTGTTCTGGATATTTCATAAATTGTATGTTAAAATCTCATTTATATGCATATATCCCACTATGCACCCAAAAGACGGATATAGTATTTACTACTTAGCAAATAAGTGATTTGAACCACTGTCCAAACACCTTTTAGTAGGTCATACACCGTGGCTGAAATTTAAGTGTTCCTGACTGGACACGCGAGGATCAGGGTGTCCGCACCGTGGCCCGGATGAGCGCAGCCTTTCACCGCCTTCTCACTTTCTGTACTCGCTACCACAAACATTTGTAGTTACACCTGCAGCTCTCACAGACGCCCAGCCCACACTCGGCACCTGCAGCCCCCAGCGCCCCCCGACCCACAGCGGTGCCGCCGGGCGCCCCACGCAAGGACAGCGGGGCGACCCCCGTGCTTTGTGGGGTCCATCTGTCAGGTCCCCACCTACAGCAGCCCCCCCGGGGAAACGGCGCGGCTCCCGCCCCCCAGCCTTCCCCGGCTCGGCTGGGACCCCTGGGAGGGCGCCGCATCCCGGTCCCACGCGGGGCATCCCCGCTGCCTCCGGGAGGCATTTTTGGGGCAGAAACGTGGGGGAGCTTTTTTCAGCTGCTTCCTGTGGGGCTCGGATAGCCCGGGGTGCAACGGAGTCCCCTGGGACGGAGGCCTTGAGGGTCTTTCCCGAAGGCACGTCCTTGGGAGCGGGCGGGAAGGGCGGCTGGGCGTGCGGGACTGGCGCGGACGGGCAGCCCGGCCGCCGCCGTAGTAAGAGAGCGGCTCCTCCGGTGGTGGCGCG